>QLNU02015359.1:5045136-5068761 GCA_006491805.2 Dysdera silvatica | reverse complement strand
GGGACGAATTTCATTAAATGGGGAAAAATTAGCTCAAAGTTGGCGTTCCGAAGTATTTTAGCAACGGCGACACTAATCTTAGGAAAATAGGGGAGGACAGTAATACCAGAGAATTCAATTTCACGAGAAGTTGATAACGTAGTAGGAAAAAAAAAAGTTCAGAAAAGTTAGAAAAGGCTGAAGTGTGGATATTTGGGTTACAACCTTAATTAACGGTGGCAAATTTCAAGAAGGTGAGTTTTTTGAGGGTGCTATGGATGTTGAATAAAATTTTAGGGCTCTGTTTAAATATGCGTAGAACACTTTTTGCTGCTGTGGATGATAAGATTTCACATGAGGCGGGAGTGTTACAGCAAATGGCTTGCGATAAACACTCGTTGTGAACTGATGTCCTTATTTTTCCACAAAAACGTCGAGGAAAGGTAGGGAGTCGTTATTGTCAACTTCCAGCGAGAATTCAAGATGTTTATCAACAGAGTTGACAATAGGAATTATAGAAGCGATTTGTTCTGGTGGACATTACCAAATGATAAACATGTCCACGTATCGAGTCCAAAATTTAAATGTTATAATTCCGAAGAGATTGATCTTGAAATGATGGACGTATATGTCACATAAAATGGGAGAAAGCGGGTTCCCTATTGTTAATTCTTTGAGAATAATGACGCTTAAATACAAAGTAAGTGCAATTTATGTAGGCTGCGGTTAAGGTAATAAATTCGTTAATTTCAGGTTGTGTAAAACGATATTCGGTTAAGCGTCGCAGTAGGCAATCAAGTGTGTCGACGACAGGAATATTAGTAAACATTGATTTGATATCTAAAGATGCGATGGTGCAATTTTCAGAAGAATATTTTGGAATTTCGTTGACAAATTGGAGAGAATTTTTGCACGTAAAATAATTAGAGGAAGTAAGAGGGGAGAAGACAGAAACAAGAAATTTAGCAAGTTTGTAAGAAACAATGCTGATATTTGAAACAATCAGACGGAAAGTAATGTCCGGTTTGTGAATGTTTGGAAGTGCCTAGAAATTGGCAAGTATGGCATAGGACGTTGTGATATATTTCTTTTGATTGGAGTTAAAGAGAAATTATGCCTGAATCGATTTATTCAGTTGGTATGTAGCTTTCCGGTGAGATCCTTGAAAAGTAGTTTATGTGGATCCGATTCCAAGATATTGGTCGCCGCTGAAAAATCTTGTTTTTTGGATACGACAAAGATTTGCCATCCTTTATCCGCCTTCGTGATACATGGATCGTCATTTGTGAATAACTCATTTAAATCTCATTAAATTAGAAAGATTTCAGTTTGCCTAGGATATTAAGGATTGTAAAACACTAAGCTGTAGCCACCTAGATATTTCCATACAATTTTGCTAACGTTAACGATGTGTGATTTCCCTTCCATCTAAAGTCGAGTCAATCGTTTTCAAGTGCAATATATTTAATATACCCAGCTCATAATCAACAACCTAAAATTTTAAGTCGACTCTGGGAGGAACACGAGGCATTTCTGGAACGAAAACAGACATTCAAACAGAATAACAATACTTTGTTCATAAGTAAAGAAAAAAATTCGCATTACTGAATCAGAAAGAGAGCAGAAAATCTGGAAAAATGTAGATTCATTGGCCCAACGTGCCATCGTTATGACACATTAGATTATCGTGCCGCTAACCAGGATTAATTTTCAAGTGGCACCGTAGAATTCGTGCCGTTTTTCTGACAACATCTTTGTCTGGGGTTTTATTCCCTTTCAGCTAAAGTTAGTATTTCACTGAAAACTGTACATTACAGCATAATATACCCTTGCTCCGCGAAATGCGTATTCTTGAAGCAAAAACATTTTCGAACTAAATAACAATATTTGTTCTTAAATAAAAGAAACCCATTACTGGATCAAAAAAAACGATTGCCGAAAATGCTGTAGAAAAATTGATGCAACAGGCTTTCAAATAAACCTTCGTGCATTTTAAATAAACCCGTAAAAATGTATCTATCCTGAAGTAAAATATTTGAACTATAAGGGTATTCTTTTCTGAAAGAATGGATTTGAGAAATATCTCATCAACGAATGTACTTTCGCGAAACTTCATCTTGTTTACTGAGATGAAATCCAATGTTCCATACGAGTTCACAACACAATTTTTTATATTTTTTTGTTGTTGTCTGATGGCGAAAGATTCAATGAATTGAATATTAAATATATATATATATATATTATGTAATGGTCAATTTATTTAAAATACTAAGCTATTCTATTTTTGAAAAGTATTATATACAAAGATCAATTATAGAAAACGGAAGTAGATAAGAGTTTTTTGCAAAGGTCGTAGATATTAAAGGAAAAAATAAGTTTTATATATCCAAAATTGAAACTAGGTATACTACAAACATACATTTAAATACCAATTTAGTATACACTAGGAGTAGGGTTACCAACAAATGTTTCCAAATAAGTCCATTTCTTGATTTCAGATCAAAAGTAAAACATTGAGACATTTACTTTAACAGATCATGGAAATTTAGGGACAGATCTGCCTAAACTAGTAAGGTATAACAAATTCGAAGTCATCCAAATTTCTCAGGGGTTATTTTCAGTTGGATGGTGTATTTCGACGTCGTCCCACATGAGTTCAATATCGCTCAAATCTGGAATATTATTGTCAATTTTATAATAATAAATTTAGTTGAATGTTTCATAAATGTCACAAGGGCGATGGGATAATATATTGAAAAATTTCAAACCTTATTTAACCGCGATTTCATCTGTGGATCGCAGGCCTACATTCATTTAAAAATTAACCAATAACAAGCGAAAAAGGTTCAGAAAGTTATAATAATTAAAATGTAATAAACCATGCTAACTAAATAAAAAAATATAGGAAGCACGAATATGTGTGGTGGAATGGAAGCCTTATTCCAATGATAATTTCCCGAAAAAATCATATCTTAATTTCTTTGGATGTGAATAAATATCCAAAGTTCAGCTATACAGCGCTAACTATTTATGGACAGAAATAATAATTAAATCAATTAGAGCTCCATGGAAAGCAATTAAACTTTAATTACGAAGCTGAATGCCGACTAGATTATCAGCGAAGCAATTTTTAAAACTCGCACGCCAAATCGCACCATTAGTTACTCGCAAAATATTTTATTTACAGCAAAGTTTAAATGATTTATGATCCCATCTCGAATGTTTAAATATATAATTGAAAATAAACGACGCATATTGCTTAAATTTTGTATTTTTTCTACAGTTGTAAATTATTACGAAATTTTGGAAAGTTAAAAATTTATTTAAAATGAAGTCCGTGAAATAATTTGATAAATATAAGGCTCCGAGTTTGGAAAAATTCCTTTCTAATGTTTTTAAATTTATTTGTAAATTATGGGGAAAACATAATAGAAATAATCAATTTTTTAAAAAACTTTATTAAGTTTAAAATCTTCTGAAAATAAATTTTGAACTTTCTTCAACACACAACTTTATAATTTCCAACATAGGAATATTGGAAAATTATTAGAACTGCCATTTGAACTTACGCCATCTCTTAAATATTAGACAAATTAACTTTTTTGCGCATATTTATGTAAAATACTGAACAAATTTTTAAAAATTCTTAACTAAATCGTTTTTAACGTTTCTCAAAGTACCATAGACATGTTTATCAACTTACATTTTTCATATATGAATCGGAATTTGTAAAAAGGGGATATGTTATGTGTTAAATAAATGGAACAAATCCCCTTTTTACAAATTCTGATTTATATATCAGCTTCAAGCTGGCATGTTTATCAATTTATTTTTGGCGAGTTGATCAGTTTGGCTTTGCCACGTTTGCTATTGCATACTTTACATATTGCTTAAATAATCTTTGACTTTAATCAAATAATAGTTTGCATATTTATTTATCTTTAACATATTGATAGAACTGTCGTTGGCTTTGACCATACTTTCTTTGGTATACATACATGCTTATCTTTGGCCTATAAATCGAACCACATTTCATACGACGCACAGTGAAGCAAAATACACTAATTGCTGGGAAAAAACTAAAAAAAAAAACTGCGGCAAAAGCCGTTTGTAATTGGGAGTCGAATAGTGTACGCATAAGATATGACATAGGGTGGGGTCGGGGAATGGACGACACCCCTACGAAGGTGGTGTAAACTTGTCTGTTCTAGCGCGATTTCGCATTATGCCTGCAAAGAAGCGAAATTGATAATGTTGTTTTCCTTCGAAGTATTCTTTCGTGCTTATTGATATTCAAATATTTTTAACATGGCATCCTTAACGACAGGTTAGTACATGACTTTTTAATTTTGTTTGTTATGCTGTGAATAATAGTATTTTATAAAGTCAATTTAATATTGACGTATTAAAAAAATTTTTTTTTGATTATTTAAGGTGTGTTTGGGGAAATTTAGTTTACATTAGACCATATCATGTCCGTAATTGTAACATATTTATTTCCTTATAAGTTGATCTTGCTGAAACATAAAAAAACCTTGCCCATATTTGCCCCATTTGGAAATATTCCATTTTATATAGGGTGCCCATAATTTAAGTCTTCCTATTTAGAGTCAACCTGTAACTTGATCTAAGAACGCAAATGTCTCCAAATTTGGCAAGTAGCTTAGCTAGACCATATGCAAGCGATTTTGTGAAGAAAAGATTATACAGAGTGGTTATAAAATGAGTTATCCAGTCCTGACAAAATTTTGTCAATAAACAAAAGTTCAATAATTTGATCGCTTGTAACTTTCGATAAAATCGGATTGTTTTCAAAATTGCGACATCATTGTTTTCAGAAAAAAAGCCTCTTTAAAATGATATCAAACATGATGTATATTCTAATTGAAAGTTGTCGAGCACCCTGGCGCCAGCGCCCAGTTTTTAAGGGCGCTCATAATTTTTTTATCGCAAAATCAGTACGCTTGACTTGATAACAAATAAAGTTGATTTTGCTCAAATATATTGAGGCGTTCAAAAGTTATTAATTTTTTACCATCTTTTCGGTGTAATGGCCCCACTGTTCGACGGTCAAACAATACGATAGGATCTCTTCCTTCTCCTACAACATATTTTTTGCATATTAATTTAAGTAATCTTCATTCATTGATTAAATTTTCTAAAGTGCTAGGTAAGGTAATTTAAAGAAATGTGGACGATATTGCATAAAGTTTCAATATTCGCCTAATCAGATGGACAGTTTTATCGTACCTTAATTCCACAACTGAAAACGAAATCAATTTGAATGTTCGAATATAATGTTATTTCATTTTTATGGATGCAGATAGTTTGTGACACTGTGCATTACCCATTATTAACGTATAATAACAGCACTGCACGTTATGAAAAGTAGTAAATAATTATTAATTTGCATTTATATGTCTAAGTTAACATTGAGAGCTTTAGTTTATTCAATTAACATGGTTTAACTTTTACCTGTAGCTGGTTAATAATAATCCTAAATGCATTTTAACTATAAACCTAGTCTGTATGCGACCATATTTCTTTTAAATCGTACATAATAATATTGCAGATAAAACTAAACTTGGGAATGAGCGGCTCCTGGATTATATTAATAAAAATTTATGCAATACACAATTAATGACGCATTTCGGTTTAATCATTAACAAACTGCTAGCATCTCTGTCTGTGTTGTAATTTGAAATTTCTGTTTTCACGTAATTAACGTACCCATGCCGATAAAACAGATCATTATTTTCTTTTAGCGTAGTTAAATAATTTTCATATCTCAGCTAAATAAGTGTTTTGTTCCTTAATAAAGTATTCTGATTATTGTAATCAACAATTCGTTAGTATCAGTACGATATTCATTAATAATAACCGTTTCACAAATTATGTATGAAGCGACGCATTCCACAAATGTTACAAAATGGTAGCATTAAGTATTCCCTAATTTGATAGTAACCTCGAATGAAGGACAACAATAAGGATACGTAATATATATTCCATTGTACAATTTATGGAATGGCATACTTTGAAACGCCTCATGCATCTTGACAATTGCTATTTGTATAATTATAGTAAAAGCTTCCTGAACGGCCACCTACAGTAAGCAACCACCTCCTTTAAAGACCATTTTTTGTCGAAACAAATTTTTCGTGGTGTACTAAATGCCAAATTTACCCCCATTTGTTGACCATTAGAAACCATGATCCCTCTAGAAACAGCCACATTTTAAATATAGAGAAAAAGGAAATTTCATTTCCTGTTTATCTTATGAACTTTCCCTGCGATGGCGCAGTGTGGTAACGCGTTCTCCTATTGCGCGGCTAATCCGGGTTCGACTCCCAGCAGTGCAAAAAGAACGCTTACTCAGAGATCTCATAAAGATCGCACTGCTCACTGTAGTCCGGGGTTTGGTTCCCCAGGCCTTAAGAGGTTCGGATTCCTCGGAAAACAGTAGGTCCCGGCGCAGCATGACCACTGTAGTCTTTGAGCCGTAAAACCAAAAAACAAACAAACAAACAAACTTATGAACTTGGATAGGGTAAACAATTTACTATACAATATAATTACAATAAACTATGACTTTCCCCCACTTCAAGATTTCATCATTTAAAAAAAAATTCTTTATTTTCAAATGGAATTTACGTTCTATAGCACTTTTTTCGCTCCTTTCTAGCTCTCAGTCCTATTCTTATGATGAACCATCATCAACACTCTCATAAAAATAACTCTCTTCACAGAACACCCTAAAGGGAGGGAATGAATTAATGAAAAGTTGTGTATCCGTTGAAGACAATAAATTACTTTGTTTATTGTGACTGCAACCCTTCACTACATAGTCTCTGGCTCGCCAGAGTGTAAATGAACTTGTGGGAGGATGACACAGAGACAAAATACTTTTGGAAAGAGAAGAGAGAGCTCCCTAACGGAGAATACAGGTGGCCACGTTCAGAGAAGAATGTAGACTTGCTTTCAAGTGAATTTGTACTACGATTTTTTCGGGAGTCAAATAAGCTTCGTCAGGTCAATCAAGGGCGCGTCGAGCATTGATCAGTTCCTCTGGAAGCGGTCACCTCCATATAACGCCACATGTGAGAACCCTTTTCTTGCTGTATATTTAATGACCTAATCGTGGAATAATAATAGAAAATTATGAGTTACGAGGAGTGTCTGTGGTTTCATCGTTATACTCGCAAAGATCACACACTTTGGACTTCTGGGAGCAGACGCGGACGTAAAGGCTTTATGGTGATACTAGGTTTGCGTCCGTAGTGTACATGGTGGCAGCGAATATCAGTCCTCTTCAGAATTTAAGCTGGCTCAAAACATGCTGTCGCAAAAATGCTAAAATGGGGCAAAAAAGTTGTAGCAAAATGCTAAAAAATATTAGGTGCTTTCGTTGCTCGAAAAATCGTATCAATGAAATTATTTATACCAACGATGCATAAGAGTTTCGGTTAAGAATTTTGAAGAGGAAACAAAAAGGAACAAGAAAAGATCGCTGAAGTGCAAAACGGATATTCTGGAATCGAGGAATCCTGTTTTCAGAGAATAAACTGTGGTTAAAAATGCCTGTCGCATTTTCGCGATGGGCAATAATTTTTTCTTCGCATTTTCGAGCAACTCGTCGCATTTTGCGAAAAATGCGACTGCAGCTTAAACCCTGTTCCTCTTTCTTTAACGCCAGTCAAGGGAAGCCGGTCTACTACACCCTTTCCACCATATTTATGTCCTAAAGTACTTTAAATTTTTTTAGAAAAATGTAACATCAAAACAAACTAATATATGTTCTGTTTTTGAAAAGATACAAATTTAATAGCATGGATATACTCACGAAGACTGTAAGACTAATAATTTCAATAGACTCCGTTAATGTTCCATCAATTTGGAATTCTTGCCTAAAATTTCACAAAAAAGTCGGTCCTCGTTCAGCCAATCTAAATTCTCCACCCTCTGAGCCAATGAACGATGACCGTCCGTTTCTTGTCGAAACTTGGTCGGCTGTTTCTTCTGAGGATGCTCCGCATAGCACGGAGTGAAACGTTAAGTGTTTTTAATAAACAGACGCGGCGGAACATCACAAAAAGCTCTATAATGTATATTAATAGTTTGAAATTAAAATTTTCCGGGTACCAAATCTCATTGTTGGTTTATACCTGTATTATTTGTGTTCCAATATATGAATACACATTTTGCTATCTGTACATATGTTCTCATTTCTTTTCTTTCTTTAATTTCACTTTACTTTCCCCTTAGCGTAGACCTCCAATAAAAGACTACCTTTCTAAGCGGCCAATTTTTCACGGAACCTAGGGTGGTCACCTACAAGGAGGCTTTCTTTTCTATGAATTATTTTATTGCAGGAACAACATTATATATTGGTATTTAAATTCTTCGTTCTACTTCTACCTAACCAACGTATTATTTAAGTAGTGGCACCAACATTGTTCCTGTAACAATGGCCGTAGTCTGGGATTAATTTCGGGGGGGGTTAAACATTTTTTTACAGCACATGTCGATACAATCACAGCATGAAAAGCAGTAGCTAATTCCCATTAAAAATATAGTCTCGGTGGGGAGAATGGTCCCTAAGATTCCCCCTCTGGATTCTGGCATGCCTATTAGAGATTTCTTTTGAGAATAAACTCACAGAAAACGTATGGATTAATGTTAAATTCAAAAATACAATTTCGCACAAATGTGTTTTAATATGGTTATCATCTTAATAGGAAATATAGATTTTCCCAGTAAGGAAATATGTATTTACTCAAATTATTTTTAAATGTTCAGAGTAAACTTATATTTTATATCAGAAGGAATGATCTAGCTGAGAAAAGCCGACCTAAAGAAATATAGAATAAGCTAGAAATGATTTTCTTTTAATACGGCAGGAGGGACAATTGGGGATAAATGATCTCACTATCTTGAAAAAGGATTAATTTTTTATTTTAGTATTTTTTTAAAAGAGACATCATTCTCACACCATTCTTCAAATATTTGAGCTAAAAATAAAATATTGAATTGGTCTTCGAAACCAGGCTATTAAGGACACGAACCCTCGAGAAAGAGAATTGCTTCTAAGTTTTTAGTTTTCAGCGTTCGAGCAAATATTAGACACTTTGTTCAATGTTGTCATTCTTCGACATTTCTGTTCACGAGTACGTAGATGGAAAATTGAATTGCCTATATAAGCCTTTTCAAACTCTATAGAATTCCTTCGATAAACTTTTAATTATATTTTATTGAATTCCATTCCAGTTTTAAAGTCCTATACATCGTACTTCAAGCTTAATTTAACTAAATATTTGAAATAACAAATACCTTACCCATGGCAATAAATGTACGCGCACCGCATATGACGCTGTTATAAATAGTAAACAAAGAGGACTTGTTTACATTAGTAAGAAAACATTTTTATTACACCAAATACTCCACTTGAGCTATGGTTTACAAAAAAATCAGCACAAACACTATAACTGGCATCTTGATATATGCCTGGAATCATTACACCTCTGAAAAGACGGTGGCAATAAATTTACGCGCACCCAACTCTCTGCACATGTTGCTCGGCTGAACGTGCAAATTTTTGCTGCTTTGTATCTTGTGCAGTCAACAATATGCAAATGAAGAGCAGTATAAAACCTCATGTAGTCTCTGTTTTGTTCAAAACTCGAAAAACTGGCAAGAGAAAGGTTAGGACTGCAGATGCGCAATAAGATCCTTCAGAAACGACAAAATGGAGCAGCTATGGGTCAGACTGCTCGCGAATTGTATTTGAACGAGTCTACCGTCAGAACATTTCTTAAACATTACAACGATACCGATTGCCTGGGTGTAACAACGGCAGACTGCCTACAATTACTTCTAGGGAAGATTGAATTTTGGGTCGCGTTGTCACGAAACACCGACCTGAAACTTAGGTGGAAGCTTCAGAACAATGGAGCCAACGTATAGATCGAACTGTATCGCGAAAAATTGCTATCAATATACTACATGACATGGGATATGGCTCATACAAGAGTAAGCGAAAGCCTATGTTGATGCCAGTTTAGCTAATGAAGCAGTTTGCATAGACTAGAGACCACATGTCCTGGACGAAAGCTCAATGGCTGAAGGTGATTTGGTCTGACGAGTCCCCCTTCCCAGTCCTATATGGAAATATCGGGCGGAGAGTCATCCGCCGGCCGAATGAAGGACACGCCAAAAACTGTGTAAAACAAGAAGTAAAGTTCCCAAGCATTGTTCAAGTGTGGGGTGTTTTGGCTATTGTAGCATTGGTGATTTGTTTCCGTATGATGGGACTATCAATGCACAACGCTACCGAGAAATTTAACAAGAGCTTTACCTGCCTTCCGTTGACCACCTTCGCTCACAGGGAGATGCTATCTTCCAGCAAGATCTCGCTAACCCGCATACTGCACGCAAAATGACAGCTTGGTTTCGCCAACATCGTCTCCAAGTTCTTGACTGGATCCCAAATTCTCCGGACCTCAACCCAAGCGAGGATCTGTGGCGGGTCATTAAGAAGGAAGTGCGAAAAAAGTTCCTCCGAACAAAACATCAGCTAATGACGGTCCTTCAGGAAGCATGGGCTAAAACTTCACAAGAACTTTATCGTGCCTACGTTAAATCATTGCCTAGACGAGTTGCCGGCGTGCATGCAGCAAAAGGAGAAACCACAAAGTGGTAATTGTATCGCGAAAGCTGGGTGCGTGTAAATTTATTGCCACCGTCTTTTCAGAGGTGTAATGATTCCAGGCATATATCAAAATGCCAGTTATACTATGCTGATTTTTTTGTAAACCATAGCTCATGTCTTGTATTTGGTGTAATAAAAATGTTTTCTTACTAATGCAGACGAGTCCTCTTTTTTTTTTTTACTATTTATAGCAATGTCATATGTCGTGCGCATACATTTATTGCCACGGGTAAGGTATATCGGAAAAGTTTTGAAACCAGATTTTTTCATAATATTTCTTTAATTTTGCTTCATTTTCGTCGATGATAATTTACACATACGAGTTATGCCCTGGCGTGAGTTCGCTGATCGTTTCATTTTGAATTAACCAGTAATTATGATTAATTATGAATCTATTTCTTGGATTTAAATAATAAACTACCCATTACATATTTTACATGTCCTATAAATGGTCCTTATTGCGTAATTGTAAATTCAACAGAAAATAAAAATAGTACATGAAAAACATTTATATACAATACTGATTTGTACTATATAAAAGAAATAGTATTAAATTGATAAATTTTAATTCACTTCGCCATTTATATTTTTGATAGTGATGTAAACCATTTGCCAATATGCCTTTTAATGTTTATAAAATGAAATATATTATTTTTATATTATTGTTATACAATTTTGCTAGTCTGCTTTTTCGATTCACGAAAAGTAGAAATAAATTAGTGTTTTTGATTGATATGACATGCCTATATCTAAGGGGACCAGTACCCTCGAAACGAAATTTATAATGCAATCACAAAATTATGTATATATGTTTACTTGTTAAACTTGTAAAAAGGGGAGAAAAAACTCAAATCTTGAATAGCTATCAAAATTTTGATTACGGGATCTCCTTTTGTAGGTTATTAAATTAAGAATACTTTAAAGAAAAGCACATAGAAAATATTTTCTTAAGAAGGGGGACCTTATAAAAAATTAAATTTTGATGGCAAAACTACAAGTAAAAAATTACAATTATGTCTGAAGGCAAAAAATTGGTATTATCTCATTTATTTTTTATGACGTATTTATATTTTATTTTTCCGATAAAGATAACACATTTGTATTCAAAATTATTTTTATTTTATTTTCACTTTTATAGTTTATTCTTTTAGGCATATATTTTTCGATTACTGCAAAGTATACAGCTGTTGAAAAAAAGCATACATTTTATATGTTTTCCTATCAGGCTTTTTGTTCGTATCCGATGTAAATTCTACATAAATAGATGACATAATTTATCATGGACACAGTTACTTTCGTGAACGTTGGTTTATTTTCGTAATAGCCAATTATTGCATTTGAAGAAAACAAAATTAAAATAGATGTTAATTTGAGATCTGCAAATACAGTGGAAGCAATTTTACAATGTGTCCTTAATCTTTTTACAAACTGGTACACGTTCTTACAGATTTTGCTAAGATTAAGATTTCTATTGAAACGCGCAGGAAGAACACATTCACCATCACAGGCGTAGAGTTTGCAAAATTATTGTGGTGGGGGGAGCTCGGGCTCCCAACAAAAGATGCTTCCTTCAGCATGCATGCACGCATACATACATACATACATACATACATACATACATACATACATACATACATACATACACTGAATATTTTATTATAATTATGTTTATTTATATCATATTTATTATTTTATATATTTATAAAAATTTTAATATCTTTTAATATTGTATTATTATTGTCCTATTACATTATACTGTTATTGTTATAGTATCTTATTTATATATTTTAATTAATGGCGCTAAATATAATGTGTGTTTGCACCGAGTTGAATCCATGATTATCCAAACTTCGCGTAACCGAAATTTTGCTAACAAAAATGGCTGTGCTTTATTTTTTTTTATATTTTTTCGGAAAAAGCACTCACACTTATTTTCTAGTATACTCCACTTTTAAGAAAGAAACCAATACAAATGATAGATATCTGACAAATACAAAGATATATTGGACTATATATTTCCAAAGCAATTAATATTTTAATTGATACATAGAGTTGAAACTCTGTAACCAAGGTGACAGGAAATTTACTCGTGTTAAAAATAGTTTATCTGGAAAAGGCCAGATCGTATTACTAAGCTATTCATTTTGTTAACGGGATTCAAGAAACAGTTCAAGTTAATAAACATGATAATTTGCATTAAGCGTGTTCACGTTAAAGAAGTTCGGTTGTACACTTGATAAAAATATTATTAAAATTAAATAATAATAGTATTTTTTCACCATCATTATAGTAATGTAATAATATGTAATTAAAAGTGTTTTTGGATTCATGATATAGTTGTTTTGCAGTTTTACATTGAGCATTGAATTGTCGGATTAGGGGTTTATTACAAGTATTACGTAAGCATCTTTGGGGGAGGGGGGGTTTCACATTTGGTTATTTTTTCGGACAACGGGGAGGAGGCAGTCTGAACCGTGCTTACGTAAGGCGCAAAAAATAATAGTACTAACACATAATCACAAATTGACAACTGCCCTAACAGAACTTTATACTTGGATACATGACCCGCTGCGAGTGAAAGATATAAAATATAAAATAAACGTAATCACAGTTAAATATTTAATTATTTAAACCAGTGGTTCTCAACCATTTTTCGCTCGGGAGCCCCCTCTAGGCTCCTTATGGCCCCCCCCTAATATTTTTAAATTATCATAAATATATTATTTTTAATAAATGTATTTTATCAAATCCACTTCTTATATATTACACTAGTTGCTTACAACGTAAGAAATATATTTATTTAAGTCAAACACTACGCAGATTAAATAAAACAACAATTTTTATCAACGTTTTTTCACTTAGTGATATCACTATTCTAAAACACGTTGATAAAAACTGTTGTTTAATGTAAGAAATATTAACAATAAAAATAAAATACTTTCTTATGCCGCTAAAATTGCAATTAACAGAGGTTAAAACTTGTTTTTGATTACTTCAATTTATTGTGATTACTCTCTATTTATAAATAAGCGTTTAATATTATAACAAACTTACTAATAAGTGCTCAATATTACAATAAAAATGTAAATAAGTATTATAATTTGCATCACACGTTGCATTCTTATTTCAAAAACTTGTACCAACCAATTAGAGAACCGAAATCTTACGTAAGCATGAGGAGGGGGAGTTAAGCATTTTCTTATTTCTTACTATAAGGGGGAGTACAAAATGGCCAGAAATGTGCTTACGTAATACTCCAGTTATCAAGAAGCCAATTATCAAGACCTGTGTGAATCAAAAGTGGCAAGAAGAATGGGATCATCAAACCAATAACAAATTGCGTAATATTAAACATACAATTGGTAACTGGCCCTCCTCATACCGTAAAAATCGGAAAGAGGAGGTTCTCCTTGCTAGACTTCGCATTGGGCATTCCCATCTCACCCATAGACATCTGTTGGAAGGAAAACCAGCACCAATTTGCCAAGTGTGCAATGAACCCATGAGTGTTTTACACATTTTAACTCAATGCCCCTATTATAGACTTGCCCGCACTCTTACTTTTAACTCTTCATCACTCTCTGACATTTTAAATGACCATGCTGACCATACGCACGTTTTAAAATTTTTAAAAAGTACTGGCTTTTACTACAGTCTTTGATTTTACCATGTTTGGCGCAGTATAGCCCAGATGCTCTTACGCCATAAAAATCCAAACAAACAAACAATATTTGAACGTCCCTTAATCTGAAATTTCTTGTACTATGTGTACGGTATTTGTTAATACTGAGTATTTATCCTCTATTTGGGAGTGTTAGAAAATAGCAAGTGACATAAATAATAAAAAATAGAATGAATACAAAAATGTACAATAATATCAATAAAAATGCTTAATGTCTTCAACTTCTTCCGAAATTAAAAAGTAATCATGTATTCATTGTCAAAAAGATGTATATGTCAAAAGGTAATCATTCCTTTTGCTATTTTTAAAATTGTTTAGTTTAGCTTATTTTGAAACTTAATGCAATTTTTAGAATTATAAACCTCAGTCCTTTGGTCAAATCTTAGTATCTTTCAATTTCGTACGGACAATGAAAACCTTTCCAGAGGAAACGTTTCGATAAATCGTTTGCGGGCTAGACCATGAATTCTCATACTTTTCGGTTCGAGAGGTCTACATAGTGACGTGGTTTAAAAACTGTCCTCTGACACGTCTCACAACGGCTGCACATGGTTTAAGAAGTTCTAGCTTAGCCTCTTGGGCACACTTTGTGCTGCCCCACCACTTTGTGCTCCCTCCACACCCAAGGATGTATGAACACCATTTGTAGCCAGCCACCCCAATTTTTCTTTCATAGACAATTTATTCAATCACACCTTATTCTTCTTTTAAGTTTTTGCACAGCCTCGGGCCGAAATTCCTACCCATTCCGTACTTCTATCTGTTTTCTATTCAATAACCACGCTGATGCGTTTTTGCCTTCCTCCATTACGTATTTACATTGTAAAAACAATTTTCTGTTGAAAATATTGTCCACGCACTATGTTCTAAACACAATATCTGTGATCAGCGACGTAGGGAGGTTAGAGGATCAACCGAATTGAATGTCGCGCATATTTTTAGCAATAGTATATCATTATATCCTTCAGTTTCACTCGAGCCCCCCACCTCTGCCGGCAATTGTTAGGCCACTCTCCGCTCTTAGCACATTTATCAAACAGTATTTTTATTAAGAAGCACCGAAAAAATGGATATTACAACCGGAGATTAAAATATAGTGTAACTAAAATTTTGTATCTCCAGTTATTTACAGCAAGTTTCATTGCAGTTTATTTAAATTCTGGTACTTTCTTCAATTCCCGCTACTCGTAGACAGTAAATTAGCCCTTCTAATGAATGGAATTTCTAAGCGGAACTCACAAATGACATTATATCATTAACATTCACTAACTTATCAAAAGCTTGTATATGCAACAAGATTTAAATCATATAATACTAAATCATCAATCATATAATATAATCATATATTCCACTTTCCCACATAAACTATAATTTAAAAATATTTCCTATAGAGCAATGTAGATTTGGAATAATATTCCACATCGAAAAAAAAAACTGTGCTTATCCACCTTCAAAACAAGCGTATTTAAAAACATTATATAAATCAATCCTGTACAAAATGGAACTAAAGGAATTAGGGTAGCGAATTGGAAAAGGATGGCATCTTAAAAGAAAAAAGTTTAAAGACAGAGCAAGAATTAGAACGAAAATAGCAAAAAAGGAAAAAAAAGGCCTTCACGCACATACATCTGGTTATTCCTTTTGAGTCTAACCGTCTTACTTCGGGCGGTCAATTAGTCCCCCTCTCCACATGGACGATACCTGACATACAGGGTAGAACATTCTAAACGATGAACACCTACCTAAACTATTTTAGATCTCCATAAAATATAGATAAGAGGGTACAAAACAACAAAAGTGCAAATGTTCAAATTTGCTGAGGCTTTCCTTTTCAAGAAATGCGCAAAACAAAGCAGAAACAGGTCCCCAAGAAAATCATTGACATAAACGGACGGCTAAACCAAAACACTAAAAAAAAATCAATCACTAAAAAATCATCCCCCCCCACACCGCAAAATAAATCAACATAATGAAATGGGCATAATCTGACGAGTGAAAACATTTAAGAGAATATAGATGTCCTAGTAGTCTAGCAGTTATGGATTTACTGATTAATTGTCACCAGTTTTAGGTTACCAGAATTCTTCATTCTATTCCGTAATTTTAAATTTGTTTTAATTTTACGGCACAAGGACAGTAGGGGTCATGCTAGGCCAGGAACTATAATTTTCCGAAGAATCCGAATGTTTGGCGGCCTAAGGAACCAACCCTCGGACTACGGTGAGCAGTTAGTCGGTAAAAGTCCTTTTTTGTCCGGCTCAGTTGGGAATCGAACTTGGGATAATCGAATACCTACGCCACCACAGGGTCCCGTAACTTTTAATCTTGGGAATAGTATAGTTTAGATTATGTTCTGATTTATTAGAATGTAACTGAAAGTTTAAATTAATAAAATTGCAATTGGTAACCACTAGCAGGGTCGTCCTGACGGGGTACAAAAAGGTGCTTCAGCAGACCATTTATCGTATTATTATGTCGCCATTATCTTTGTATCGAAGACAATATTAAAGATCTTTATTTGATTTGATAAAAATAAAAATATTTCTTTTTCGTATAATAATTGTTTAAAACTATGCATATATATAGTGGAACCCCCCATATAACGAAATGGACGGTTCCATGAAAAAATTTCGTTATATAGAAAATTTGCTATGTGGAAACGATGTATTCATGAACCAGGGCAGTGCAATATGATACCACAATTAAAATCCCGTTTTTCAGTAAACGACTGTTTCTCATAAATAACATTCAACCATTTAAAAATAGATGTTTTTAAGTGTGAAATATACATGCATATAAAAAGAGTTGCACAATTCTTTCCTTAAAATTGAAACGTATTTAATTCTTTCATAAACATTCATGCTTTTGAAAAAAAAAAATTATATCCTGCTGCACAACAAATAGTGATGTCGATTCATCATAAAAGTGTTCGCACTTACTAAGTTACGTTTCGTTTGCCACTCATCCTAAAATAGTATTGTATTCTCACGGTATTAAGGCTCCAGAGGTTGTTGACATAACCACACAATTTTCTGTTTTGGTCATTAAACATTTTTTTATATAGAAATTTATTTCATTATACAGAAACACTTCCATATGTAACGTCCATGGGAATTTACCAAAATTTTGCTATATATATAGAGAGAGAATTTCTCTGTACGGGAGTTTGTTATACGAAGGTTCTACCGTATATATAACTAACTGGAAGGAGACCCACAAGCTGAACGTATGTGACGATGTATGGAACCGGTCGGGCCAGAAACCTAGTGTCCTACCCCGACTTCAAGTAGTGCTGGAGTGCTCCTGATCAAGTTAGCGGTCAGCGTAGCATGAAAGCAGGGGGTGCTAAGAATCACTTGAATGGCCCAGGTTGCCATTTGTTATTGACCTTGGCTACGTATAATGGACGATCCTTTGCTTCTGGAACAAGACTTCAGGAATTGGAAGAGGAACTTGAAAAGATCAATTGGGTCATTATAGGATTCAGTGAAGTCAGAAGAAAAGGTGAAGAATTGGTGGAACTTAAAAGCGGACATTTGTTTTATTACAGAGGAACGAAAACTGGAAGAACAAGTGGTGTTGGTTTCTTAGTCAACAAAAGAATTAAAGACTACCTCCTTGAAGTCGAAAGCACGTCAGATCGAGCAGCGAAGCTCTTTGTTCAACTAACCCAGGGATACCAACTTCAGATAGTACAAGCATATGTGCCAACATCAAGCTCTACTGAGGAGGAGGTTGAGGAATTCTATAAAGAAATCAAACAGCTACACATCAAAGGGAAACAACACATTAAGCTCATCATGGGGGATTTTAATGCAAGAATTGGACAACAGGAACAAGGAGAGACATCGGTTGGTAAATACGAATACAGGGAAAGGAATGAACGTGGCGATCAACTCATAGAATTTGCCGAAGCTGAAAATCTTAGCATCATGAATTCATTTTTTAAGAAGAAACTAAGAAGAAAATGGACATGAAAACACCCCAATGGAGGAACCAGCGAAATTGATTATATCTCCTGGCAAACAAGAAATTGATTATTGAAGATTGCAGCGTGCTGAATAGATTTAATACTGGAAGTAATCATCAAATGGTGAGATGTAAAGTGCGCTTAAATACTAAATTAGAAAGACAGAAGCTCATTAGGAAACAAGTATGTAAGAGAGTGGATTTATAGACATTAAAAGAAAATACTGAGGCATTCAAGTTTGAATTAAAAAATCTCTTTTTTGCACTAGAAGGACTGATTGAAGAAGTTGACATATCAGAAGCAAATAAGCACAGTTAAGACAATAATTGAAACTGCTGGGGAAATTGGTGATGTAACATGTAAAAAGCAGAATAGCAAATTATCTGAGAAGACGAAACAGCTCATGAAAAGGCGAAGACATATGAAGGTGGACAATCAAAATACCAGTTACAGGATCCTCCCCACTCACGGGCCCATATACCTATACACCGATGTTCACCCTTACAATGACTGTAAACACAATTATAAAATTTATTAATTATAAAAATACTGATGTACAACCGGGCGAAATTTTTTATCGTCCTATTAAACCTTCAAGTCGGACTAATTTTTGATAAGGTGAGGACCTGAGACATTATTTTTCTGTATAAAAAGGAATAGCTCCTAGCTTTATACCCTTTCTTTTTGTTCAAGCTTCTGTGGCGTTACAAATGTCATATCCTATACTTCAAATGTTCTCTGATTTGCTTATTTTAATATATCTTTGTATTGTTTATTTTGAAATTAAAACAATTTTATCTATATATGTTTCAATTTCATTGGTACATGCTCTATCGATAAACTGTATTCTTTAACCTGTTTGTATCGATCGCTCTGTTTGTATTGATGCATTTCATAAGAATTTTATTCCCTCTCCACGTCCTACTGTAATTGTATCAATACATGCCGTAACATTTTTTGTACCCCACAAAATAAAACCCTGGCTACGGTGTTGTTGTATGACCTAAGTATAATGAATATAACTGTATGAACAAATATATTGTATACAGTAAAAAGTTGTATCAGTGTATGTTTTTGTATAAAACATTGAAGTATACTTCAGTAAAAGCAAACTATTTGTATTTTAGTTTATCCGCTTCTCTTAGTAGATATCTTTGGATCGAAACCAAAAGAAATGATTGAAAATCAACTTTGAAGTCTATTGAATACTTAAGAATGGATGGTTTGCTTGAGTATTTATTAATGATTTCTGAACACAAACTCGTTATTGAGAAATTTCGATATTTGTCGGAAATCATGCCAGATGATTCGATTTTCCCGCAGACTCCTGTGCGTATTAGCACAGCTAATGATTGAGACTTAGTAATTAATGACAACTCGTTAGTGTCCGAATCATTAGTTTAATTTGAATAATGATTGAATGCAAGAGTATTATTGAAGGTGAATTTAATTTATTAAATTAGAGCTTCCTGAAATTTGGTTTGGGAGTCTCAGATTATTATGCAACGTTGTTTCAGATTTAGATATGAATAAATGGGTACGAATTAGATCCATGGACTTGAGCAAATGTTTAATATCATCATCATCATCATCATATTCAACCATTATCTATCCACTGCTGGATGAAGGTCTCTCCAAATGCTTTCCACACAAGTCTATCCTGAGCAATTCGCTTCCACGTCACCCCAACCTGTTTTCTTATTTCATCCACCCATCTAGTTTGAGGACGTTTTCTAGGTCTTCGGTGGTCTCTTGGAATCCAGTTCAGAATTTCTGTTGTCCATCGTTGATCAGTTCTTCTTGCAATATGCCCAGCCCATCGCCATTTCAGCCCTTTTACTTTAACAATGATGTCCTCTACTCTAGTTTGCTCTCTCACCCAAGTGTTTCTTTTTCGATCTCTCCTAGTTATTCCAAGCATGCACCTCTCCATGCTCCTTTGCGTTGTCTGTAACTTTCGTATTGCTCCAACTGTTAGACTCCATGTCTCTGATCCATAAGAGAGGACTGGCAATACACACTGGTTGAAGACCTTTCTTTTTAGACACAAAGGCAATTTCCCCTTCAGGATAAAACTGTTTCTTCCAAATGCACTCCAGCCAAGTTTAATACGTCTGTTGAGTTCTTTCATAATGTTGCCATCCATTGAAATCAGCTGGCCAAGGTAAATATATGAATCAGCAATTTCTAGCTCAATGTTGTCAACTTGTATTTTTGTTTCCTCTACGAAATTATTGAACATGATCTTAGTTTTTTGTAGGTTCATCTTGAGTCCAACTTCTTTACTTCTAGTTGAGAGCTCCTGTACCATGTCTTGGAGTTCTAATGGGTTCGTTGAAAAAATAACAATGTCATCAGCAAACCGCAAATGATTTAAATATTCACCATTTATTTTTATTCCCTTGTTATTCCAATTTATCTGCTGAAAAATCATCTGTAAAGCTGAAGTAAAAAGTTTTGGAGAAATGGTATCTCCCTGCCTCACACCTTTACCAATTTTGATAGTTTTGGTATCTTTATGTAACCGAAATTTTGCACTTGCATTTTTATACACACGTTTCACCATGTCAATGTACACATCCTCAATGTCTGTTGATCTTAAAGAGTTGATGACTGCTGATGTTTTAATAGAGTCAAAGGCCTTCTCATAGTCAATAAATGCAACACACAATGGAAGTTCATATTCATGTGTTCTTTCAATTAATTCTCTTAATACTTGAATATGGTCCACTGTACTGAATCCACTTCGAAATCCAGCTTGTTCTCTTGGTTGAGCTGCATCTAATTTTTTCTGCAGGCGATGTGTTAGCACTTTTGTGAAGATTTTATAAATAGCAGGTAACAAGCTAATTGGTCGGTAATTTTTCAAATCCTCTTTATCACCTTTTTTATGCAAAAGAATTACTGTTGCAGAATCCCATTGGTTTGGTATGTTACCGCTGTTAAGACATTTGGTAAAGAATTTTGCAAGTATGTCTTCTACATATTCTCCAGCTTCTTTTAGGATATCTAATGTAATACCATCATCACCAGGGGCTCTTCCTTTCTTCATACTTTTTATTGCAAATGCTACTTCTTCTTTTAAGATTTTAGGAGCTGTTCCTTCGACTATCTCAGAGTCTTCGTTTAATCCACTGTTTCCCTCATACAGCTTTCTGTAGAATTCTTCAACTCTTCTAAGTATTTCTTCCCTATTTCTTGTTACGGTGCCATCCTCTCCTTTTAATGCAATGATGTGTTTCTTCCCAATAGACAAACTCCCTTTAACAACCCTAAGGCTCTTGTTGCTTTCAATGGCCTTCCTTACTAACTCACAATTGAATTTTCTTATATCTTCTTTCATGTTTTTGCGCAAAGTTTTGCAAAGTTCTACATACTCGATCTTGCGACTGGTATTTTGATTGTCCACCTTCATAAGTCTTCGCCTTTTCATGAGTTGTTTCGTCTTCTCAGATAATTTGCTATTCTGCTTTTTACAGGTTACACCACCAATTTCCCCAGCAGTTTCAACTATTGTCTTAACAATGTTTTCATTTGCTTCTGAGATATCACTTTCATCAATAAGTCCTTCCAGTGCAGAAAAGCGATTTTTTAATTCCAACTTGAATGCCTCGGTATTTTCTTTTAATTTCTTTAAATCCACCCTCTTACATACTTGTTTCCTAATGAGCTTCTGCCTTTCTAGTTTAGTATTTAAGTGCATTTTACATCTCACCATTCGATGATCACTTCCAGTATTAAATCTGTTCAGTACGCTGCAATCTTCAATAATTGATTTCTTGTTTGCCAGTATATAGTCAATTTCGCTGGTTCCTCCATTGGGGTGTTTCCATGTCCATTTTCTTTGTAGTTTCTTCTTAAAAAATGAATTCATGATGCTAAGATTTTCAGCTTCGGCAAATTCTATGAGTTGATCGCCACGTTCATTCCTTTCCCCGTATCCGTATTTACCAACCGATGTCTCTCCTTGTTCCTGTTGTCCAATTCTTGCATTAAAATCTCCCATGATGAGCTTGATGTGTTGTTTCCCCTTGGTATGTAGCTGTTTGATTTCTTCATAGAATTCCTCAACCTCCTCGTCGGTATGGCTTGATGTTGGTGCATATGCCTGTACTATCTGAAGTTGGTATCGCTGGGTTAGTTGAACAACGAGCCTCGCTGCTCGATCTGACGTGCTTTCGACTTCAAGAAGGTAGTCTTTAATTCTTTTGTTGATTAAGAAGCCAACACCACTTGTTCTTCCAGTTTCCGTTCCTCTATAATAAAACAAATGTCCACTTTTAAGTTCCACCAACTCTTCACCTTTTCTTCTAACTTCACTGAGTCCTACAATGTCCCATTTGATCTTGTCAAGTTCTTCTTCCAATTCTTGAAGTTTTGCTTCAGAAGCAAGGGATCGTCCATTATACGTTGCCAAGGTCAATAACAAACGGCAGCCTGGGCCATTCCAGTGATTCTTAGCACCCCCTGCTTTCATGCCACGCTGACCGCTGCCTTGATCAGGAGCACTCCAGCACCTGGAGACTAGGGGCCATGGTTTCTGGTGTGTCAACATAATGGAGGAATTAGCCATAATTTCACCACGCTGGCTAGACGGGTTGGTGAATTAGCCCTCCCCTTCCGCCTTTCTATCCGTGCAGCAAATATTAATTTGCCACATAAATAGAAAGCTCAGCCTGCACCACTTGAAGGCGGGGTAGGACACTAGGTTACTGGCCTGGCCGGTTCCACACATCGTCACATACGTTCAGCGTGTGGGTCTCCTTCCAGTTAGATACCAGCAACCCTTTTGCAGGCCATATATATATATATTGGAGTAGAAGTAATGGAGATGTTGATTTTCAGAGGTTGGTAATTGGGTTAATAATTTTGTAATTCTTTAAAAGTGAGAAAAATTATCATAAAACTAACTTGCAGGTGTAAAAATATCGACATTTTTTGTCATAATCAAAAGTACAGTGGTACCTCAGTATATATCCAGTTTGGTATACATCCTGTTGAGATGCGAAAAATTTTTGCTTGATATAAGTTCTTTGTTTGAAATACAACTTGCATGCTAAAACTTCCATGAATCAAAATAAGTCACAACACCACGCATTACCCTTGTTTACCTCTCTTGAGACCCCAAAAAAAAAAAAGAAAACCACCAGAATTTCGGATTCCTGAAGTTTTATTGGAAGGGGACTCTCCTTCTAAACAATAACATCATCTCCTTCCTTTGCAGAACCATCCTAGTAGGCACTAGACTCTTTTCAACAAAGTAAAGTGAGGTTAAATTTTCATTTATTT
>QLNU02015359.1:5013916-5027983 GCA_006491805.2 Dysdera silvatica | reverse complement strand
GTTCTAATTCATCCAATAGGTGTTCTATGGGATTTAGGTCTGGGCTCAGAGCATGCCAGTCCAATTCCTCAACATCCATGTCAGCAAACCAGCTCTGTACAGCCTGTGCTGTGTGGATAGGAGCATGATCTTGTTGAAACAAGAATGAACCCACTCCAAACTGTTGCCACAATGTAGGCAGCGTGGAATTGTCCGAAATGTCGAGATAGCCTCCCGTCTTCAGAGTTCCCTTCAAAGGAATTAAAGTGCCAAGCTCGAACCATGAGAAACCACCCCAAACCATTATGCTTCCACCACCAAACTTAACTTGCGGCACAATACAGTCAAGTAAAAAGCGTTTACCCAGCATTCTCCACATCCAGTCTCTACCATCTGATTGCCAAATAGTGTACCACTATCTGTCGCCTCATAACACTAGACGCCACTGCGGAAGGCTCCATGTTTGCGCGCTTTGCACCATTGTAAGCGACGCTTGGCATTGGTTGCGGTAATGCTTGGTTTATATGCAGCTGCTCGGCCATGAAAACCAAGACTTTGCAGCTCCCGACGAACTGTCTTTGTGCTGACGTTGCATCCAGAGGCATCTTGAAAATCCGCACGAACTTTTTCCGCCGATTTCATGCGGGTCGCTGTCTACTAGACGAAGTGGTCGACCAGGTCGTGGATGCACCGTTGTAGTCCCCGTATGTTCCCACTTTACGATAACAACATTAACGGTGGAACGGGGCACTCGTAACATCACAGAAATCTCACGAACAGATTTTCCACAGCAGTGACAACCAATGACTTCACCACGTTCAAAATCATTTAGCTCGCCCTTTCCTCCCATTTTACTTTTCTAGCTTTGAAATTATAATTGTTAACTCGTCAGACTTCTTTTATACTTGTCTGAGAGCTAGAAATTTGACGTCACTAACAGAATCCACCACGTAGAGGGGTGTCCAGATACTTTTGATCCTTATTTGCATAAATCTGGAATATTTCATTTTCAGAACAGGGGTGTTTGGTAATTTGGAATATGACAATTTGTGGAAAAAACCCTTATCATCTAGCTACTTTCAGAGAATTAGAGAAATACGGCTCACTATATCGTCGATAACTTTCTGAATTTTCAAGATATTCCACTGGTATTTTTTTTAAGTTGCTCTATACTATTGACTACAAAATTATGAAAGAAAGTTATTCATATCTTTCGCGCATGCGCAGTAAAAAATTATTTTCTTCAAATGCTCATATCTCATCGTGTATTCAATATATTAATTTCTAATTTAAGTATAATATTTTTCTTGTACGTTGACAAATGTTTTATAAGTTTCGTGAAATCTGACTGAAAATTGTGGATACTATAAGCAAAAAATATGTGACAAAATTTGGGATTTCTCAAAAAAACGTTTCTATCTTCATGAATATACATGTTTGGTTTACGAAAATGCACACAGGCATTAAGCATAGCTGGTTAAATATTTTCTGAAAGTTACAAATAATTTCCAGCTTTTTATGATACAGGGTGATCAAATATATTTTTTCACTTTGTCAATATGTGGGTGGTCCCCTAAATGCACAAGTCACCGAAACTGTATTGCAAAGTGTGCATTCAAGTATGTTCTATATATCTTCAAAGTTAGAGAACAATTGGCCGAGTGGTTTTTTAGAAATTCGAAAAAAAAAACAAAAAATCCAAAGTGTCTGGATACTTTTAGGCATATAGTGTATATTTAAAGACCATTATCAAACCCCAAATCATTAAGGACGTGGTTAAGTAGACTTAAAATTATATAAGGATTATTTTTCTGTAATTTTTGAATCGCGATATTACTGAGGACTTAACAGTTTGAAGGTACATTTACGTGGAAAAAAAAATCAACCATAAATTCGCTAAAATCCTTTGCCCAGAGGAATTATTTGCATGAGGGACAACACTTGTTATAATCGGAAAACAAAATTAAAAAAGCAACCAAACGATATTTTTTAAAAATTTTGATAGTTTAAAATTCCTTGTGAATAAATCAGAGATAATGAGACAAAACTTAAAATGAAGTTTGGTCAATACATTAACAATAAACAGATCAGTACGCCCCATGAAATGCGCTCAATATCAAAAGCAATGTGGCAACACATTATGGACTCATTAAAAAATAGTGACACGCATAAAACGATCGAAATTCATTTAACCAACAGGTTAGGAACCTTTTTAAATCAGTATTACAACAGTATGTCCAATATCCCCGAAATTAACCTTCCAGTTGCTCTAAATCTCGTTTGTACAGAGGTCAGAAAATTAAAATTTGACGCCACCTTATTCAAATTAAATCTATGTAGAAAATGCGTGGTTGTATATGAATGAAGATTGAAAATTCGTCGCAACAGAACTCTGGATTCTTCAAATTTATTAAATATTGGTAGTTGCCATCCATTCTATTATAAATTCAATCAATTAATGGATTTTTGCGAGCTCAACTTCTCATTTTTAATATTTTCAACTTTTCACAATTTCGGAATGAATAGTCATTAGAGAAAAAATGGGAATCTTTAGTTACAAAGCGTCATTTATTTTCAGTTCTATGTTTAAAAATTTTACACAAGGGTCATAAATCCTTTAAATTTTTCTGTGCGCAAAATATGTTGCGGATAATTAATGATGTGGTTTTGCGTCCGAGTTTTAAAAATTTCTTGGCTAATTGTCTGGAAACTGATCGACGTTCAGTTTCATAATTTAGATTTAGTTGCTTTTCATAAACATTTAGTTGATTTAATTATTGCTTTTGTTCATAACTAGAAAGAACTGTGTGTTCCGTTTATCTGAGCATTAATTATTGTATTTTAAAAGCAAGACGGATATAAAAATGAAAAGTTTATTATTAAATTGAAATTTTAATACTCCGTGTATATTTATACATCTTATCCTTTTCTATTTCGGTTTTTCAACTTCCTTTATTTCAATTTAAATTTTAGTAGAAGTTGAAATAATTTTGCATTTTTTAAGAGTCTGAAATGTTAATCAAATTAAACTCTGTACTCCTGAAAATAATGAATATAAAAAATTATTGTGAGATACCAAATGACGATAGTACGAAAAACTTAATTTGCATCACTAAAACAATAACGGTTCCTGTTATTTTAGTTTTGCTTAGGAGTGAATAAAATTATTATTATTATTATTATTAAGGTAAAAATATTTAAATATAGTAATTAACCTGCCTTTACTGTTTATATTTTTATTTTCCAACGAATGCTTTAGAACTATAAGACATAATACAGGAGTTTTCATATATTACTAGAGAGGCTAAACACAAACGAATCTACAAAAGACTGAAATCAGATTCCACAATTTCACAGAGAAAGTAAAATTTCATAAAAATTCAAATTCAATATCCGCCACTAATAGAGACATATAAATAGTGAATTGTGTCATATCATTAAATGTGAAAAATAATAAACAGTAAAACAACGAAGTTAATATATTCATGTTGGACGCTAAAACATTATTATAAATAATAATTACGTTTTATTGTTAATTCCCTCGTTAAAATTTAAAATTCAGGAGCTAGTATTTAAGTAAAAGCAAAAGTATGTTTGGTTTTATATAAAGCTGTTATGTACATAACGTTGGACACCATACTCAATGATATGCATTCTTCAAGTAAAGAATATTGAAATTTTTTGTCTGTAAAAACCCATTGGCGCGAAATTAAAGCATACTTTACCCAAATCCATTCCATCTGTTAATGAAAATCATGATATATACTGATAGTATTACTTGACCAAAGTGCAGTACGTAATATTGGAATGAATCAATCAGAGAGAGAGAAAGAGAAAGAGAGAGAGAGAGAGAGAGAGAGGGTGTGTGTCGATACATATCAATTACGTCTTCGCAACAAACTACCATTTCGGAAGCATTTCGGTTTCATGTCACATTTCTGAAATCAATAGTAGCTGGCGAATGTTTCCCAATCGACTCCCTTCATTCCACTTGACATTCGGCTCACGTTCCATACATTAGGGAAGTTCCATTGAGTCAACTAATTTTGATGCTGCTGGCATGAATAGCGTAGGTCGACGGTCCACGGGCACTAATAATTCTCTCTGAATAATCCCCTAGACGAACCATACCTCTCCTTGATAGTCACATCTATTCTTTCTAGTTCTATCGCCAGCCTTAATATACTTTTATTGCATACTAGTTGTATACATGGCAAAAGTTATTTATTTATAAGTACTTTTCATTTTAATTCGAGACAGTAGTTTTAAAATTTTTCAATTTGTTTGGCTATATTTTCAAGTTTTGAGTTTTAATATATGTAAAATCAAGTGTTATTGCACATCAATGGCTACTTGCAAAATGTCCTGAAGGATATCCTATTATGCCACTTCGCCTACTTCTGGTCACTTTCCCCCGTTGGATTATTTCGTGTTGGTAATTTTTCTTTCTCGCTAAATTTGATAACTTGTAAAATACAATTATTTAAATCCGGGGAGGGTGATAAGTGCGACATACTTTAAACATATTTTGCCAAAAATTATATTGTTGTAATGAAGTATGTCACCATAATTAAACTTTAATTTTTATTATAATATATTCTTCACGTAAAAGAAAAACATTGCTATCAAATGGAACTTTCTCTTTTAGTTAATAAAATATAAAGTAGTACTATTTAATTAGTGCAGGCAAAGACTATTTCTAGCACACATACTCGCATGTTTATACCGTGCTGGAAGAAAATTTCTTTCATATTCCATCCTGGCATTTGTATTTTCCTTCCTTGGTGTAACGAATGGCATAACCATTCCTTCAAATGGCTTCCCATCTATGCCAGATCTGACACGTATAAATTTAGTTTCCTTCCCAACACTATCCGAGACCTCAATACCCTGGACCCAGAAATAGACTGCGCCTCATCAGTGTCTCTATTCGTCCAAAAACTATCACGCGTTTAATATATTTTGTTATGATTATAATATTGATTTACTACTTTCATTCTGCCTGGTCAATTTTGCTCACGTCTGCCTCCAGCTTAGGCTGAGCAGGCCAATGCTGTATTTTAAAATAAATAAATCTATTTCTTGAGAATAATATATTTTAAGAAAAATCTTAAAAAGCATATTTTTAAAAAGAATAAACTTGAAAATAATAATATACAGGGTGATCCAAATTAAACAGGAGGTGTTTAGACCTCTCTGTTGGGAAAACTACTTGGCCAATTTCACCCAAATTTCGTACACATGCTCTCCTGGGTATGCGGTTTTGATTTCTGAAAGAAAAAATTGAGTTCATATTTCGGCCGCTAGGGAAGGAAATGGTGCTGCGGAGCAGGCAATTTATTAATATTAACAACGAAAAAGTGTTTTAACATGCAATAACCTTTATTGCAATCACATGAAATTAACTACAAATTACAGTATACCGTAGGACAGTAGGTATGACTAAAAAAAGATTTGTGCAATAACTTTATTGCTATCACATGTGGAACCACACTATCATCACAGATACGGCTCGGTATGTCCGCCGTCTCTTTGCTCTAGAAATTGCATTCGATGCACAACACATTCCACGGCAGAACGTAACTCATTCGCTTGGAGGTGGGATACATGTTGCGAAATTCTGTCTTTTAAGACTGCTAAGTTCGGAACATTGCCTTTATAAACGCAGCTCTTTAAATATCCCCACAGCCAAAAGTCACAAGGGTTAAGATCGGGTGACCGAGGCGGCCAAGATGTTGAAAATGACCTGCTAATCACTCTGTCATCCGAAAAGTTTTGCCGTAATAATGTTTGAACAGGCAACGCGATGTGTGGAGGGTGCACCATCTTGCATGAAGATTGTAGTGTCAAGACAATTTCTCTGTTGAAGCGAAGGAATGACAAAGTTCCAGAGCATAAATGCATACCTAGAGCCAGTAACAGAACATGTCATTGGCCCCGAGGCCGTATTTTCTTCAAAGAAGTAAGGACCAATGACGAAAGATGAGGTGAAGCCACACCACACTGTCACTTTTGGAGCATGCAACGGAATTTGTTGATGAACGTGGGGATTTGTGTCAGACCAAATACGGCAGTTATGTATGTTTACAGCGCCATTCAAGTGGAAATGGGCCTCATCACTCCACAGTATCTGCCAAGGCCATTCATCATCCACTGTCATCCGAGCAATGAACATCAAAGCAAATGTTTTCCGCACGTCATTATCACCAGAAAGCAATTGCTGAGTGTGGGCTATCTTATATGGATAAAACTTCAGGACATTTCTCATAACTCTCCACACTGTCGTATATGGCATGTCCAATTCCCGTGATATCGCACGTGCACTACTGCTACCATGTGCACTTGCTGCTTCCTGCTCAACTACTGCAGTTGCAACTTCTTCAAATTGCTGCACTCGAGTTGGTTTGCGGCCTCGTCCTGGTTTAACGGTGAATGTTCCGCTCTTTTCGGAATGCAAGATTATTTTTCGAAGATTTGTAATTGTGAGAGTGCGTCTGCGTAAACCTTTTACCTGCCGAAATGCTTTAAGTGCAGCAGAAGCATTGCTATTTCGTTGATAAAAGAGCTTAACAAGTAACGCGCGATCTGGTAAAGTAAGTTTCATGACGGAGTCCTCGTATGGTGGAAAAATGCTTCACGACTCCTTATATAGGCAGAGGATGTTGCGCATGTTAAGTAATATGTAAATTGCCTGCTCCGCAGCGCCATTTCCTCCCCTAGCGGCCGAAATATGAACTCAATTTTTTCTTTCAGAAATCGAAACCGCATACTTAGGGGAGCATGTGTACGAAATTTGGGTGAAATTGGCAGAGTAGTTTTCTCTACAGAGAGGTCTAAACTCCTGTGTAATTTGGATCAACCGATATATCTTTTAAAAATGGTCTTACCACTGAAGAAAGATAAAGATAACCAAATTTTATAGCGTTACTTTAAGTTTTTATATTTATAATTTGAATACAAAATTTTCTTCATTAAACCAAGAACCTTATGCGCCTTAAGTTGTATGGTAGTTAAGGATAATAAGTTGCCGTGTTAAGTGGTTCCATCCATATTGACTGTCGTTCGGTAATTCTTCTTTCTGAGAACGAATAAATATTTTACAAGTCAGAGAAACATGGTTAAAATTAAATGATTCCATAAAATGAAGCCAATCGCAAATCGATTCTCAACGAAAAGGAAATTTCTAAAATGAGAACATTTGCAAACGGGATAAAAATACGTTATTTTTGAGTAAAAAAAAAACATTATCGGAACAGAAAGGGAAAATACAGCTAAAGAGGCTGAAGAAATATTGATACAAAAAATTTCGAATAAGTCTTCGCGTATTTTAAATAAACCAGTAAAAATTTATTCCATTGTAAAACAAAGAATGTGAACTTCAAGAGTAGTACTTTGAAAAAGAATTTCTTGGAAAGATATATACTGTCAGAATTTATCCGTTTGCGGAAATATTTTCCCGTTTTCAAAGCTTAAATGCAAAGTTCAGATGAATTTTGATATCGCTTTGAATCAATTGATCTTTCTTTATTTTCTCTTTTCTTTCCACAATCTTACAAATTTAGTAGATGTTTAGGCATTCCGCGTAAAATTTCTTGTCAATATTGCAATTTATAGCAACAGTTATTTAGACACTGGCGTAAGGTTTAGAAGCACGACACTTTGGGAGCCAACTACTTATTTCGTGAAGTGAGGTGCAGCAATTTTCGGTGAAGGTCCTAAAAACGTTCTATGAACACAGGTGTCTTGTTTGTCGCATAACCATGACATCATAACAATGCAGAAAAAAACTTTGACTGTCAACCAGGAAATAAAAAAAATGAATTACATTTCTGGCTATTGCAGTTTCGATGAAAATAAAATTAGAAGTTGCACACCTCTTTTAGGAACACCCTGTATATTAAATTTTTATTAAATCATGCACATGCATTAAATTTGTAGTTTTTTTTAAATTTGCAAAATATTATTAAATTTATGAAAATTTATTCATTCACGTGTATTCTGCAAGCATTTCTTGTGAAAAAAGCATATTTGGTATTTCATTGAAACGTGAATTATGTTAAATCATTGTCACGTATTTTATTGTTTTTTACTTTAACATTAAATTTCGATGTCACTGCTAATTTATGTATATAATTTGTTCTCAGAAATTCAATTGAAAATCTCGAACAATTGAAATTGGATCTGCTCCTTTTTGATATATACAAACACACAGTTCAGCAACGACATGTAATGCAAATAGTTGTTTCATTTAGAATTTTCATCCTCCGCCAACCCCCTGTTTCGCATCTACATCTACTGAATCATATACTGAATCATATGTGCATTCTTTACGAAGTCGAATGTTGTAACGATGCGCTCCTTTCAAATTCGCAATTTATAAAGATGCTCATCTTTCAAAGATTCATGGTTTAATGATGCGTTTTTTATAAAGTCCAATGTTGTAAGGATTAACATCTTTCTAAGGCGCATGTTAAAATGGTATATTTTTTACGAAGCCAAATGTTGTAAAGAGTCACTTCTTCCGAAGACTCATGTTATATTGATGCGTTTTTTACGAAATCAAATGTTGTAGCGGTGTTTCCTTTACGAAATCAAATGTTGTAGCGGTGTTTCCTTTAGGAAGTCGAATGTTGTAGCGGTGTTTCCTTTAGGAAGTCAAACGTTGATGACAATGCATTCTTTACGTAGTTAAATTTCATAACCATGCGTTCAAAAGGAAAAGTAATAATCAATTCAAAATTTTTGACAGAAAAACGTATATTACAGCAAACTCATTCATTATGTTGTTTTCCAGACTCAAGGCACCATAGGTGAAAACAAAGCGTTCTCTACAAATATTTGAGCTCTAAGTGAAAACATAACATTTTCTAAAAGATAGAAAGTCAGCAAAGTAAACACTTGGCGATATATCACACAAATGCCATTAAAATCACCACGAGCTTCTCCTTTAAAATATAATGGAAATACTTTGACTCTTATTGTTGACACCCGCTGCCTCAAATATATAAAAAAAATTAATATAACAGAAAAAATACCATTTATGCCTCTACTAATGAAGTAAATAGTTCACGTAGTGTAATTTAGTTTAAAAAAATTACAAACAAAAAATTTACTGCTAGAATTTAAATGAGAAAGTGATGAGAAGAGATGTGCTTTCTTTTAACAATTGCATACGAAGGATAGTTTTTATATCCTATTTCCACGTTCAATGATTCTTGATTGTTCTCCGATAAAAGAACCCCAGGGTAAAAATGGAGCTCAGCAAAATCGATCATCACAGATCGTAATTTGCCTTTGTGAATCTCGCTTCTTCCCTTTTCCTCAGCTCCCTCCGCATCCCTAAACTACATATCTAACAATACTGGCTCGGGTTTCCTTAAGATTGCACCCAAGACTTATTTGTTATTCGATCTGGAAATCAACTTCTTTGCAAAAATCAAAATAAGAAAAGTTTTGAATTTTTTTCTGAAGATTTGATATTATACCAGATAGATGACGCTCGATGCCAGACAGGAGACTTTAACATAGTGGATATTGCGGAAAATCTAGAACTTCGAATGCTGGAGAAATAAAATGAATTTTGCTTTAAAATTCGGATTCTGTTTACAGCAGGTATTGTACAAGGCAACCACACAATCCTTATTTTAAAATATTTTGTATATCGTTAGCTACAGTAAGTAAATTTTTATATTTTATAATGTAACGAAAAAATGGAGTGATATATTGAATTGCACCTTTTAATAAAAATTCCACATATTCACGTTTGTGCTGAGAGAGAAACAAATATCAAATTCAGTAAACGAATTTAACTTCCCAGTAGAAATATATCCTCTTAACTTGTATAATAATGATAATGCTATATTATTTTGAATAGGTTCAATACTAATACTCACAAACATAAAGAGAAATATAACAAATGAACGTGACGAAACTATGAATATAGATAAAAATCCGATTACGAGAAATGCAAAATCAGGTATCAAAGTAAAAACAGAAAAAAATAAGAACGAACATAAGAAAAAATACTGCAAATTATTATGGAATTGATAAATGGATTAAATTACCAGACCATATAAAAAATCGTGAAAGAGAAAGCGTTTAAAAGGAAATTAAAAATTTATTTAATAGAAAAACAAAAATATAATGGTCATACTGACCATGAAGGCAGTTAGAATAATAACTTACGTTTTGTTTTGCTATGCTTCCTCTGTGCACCGAAATGTAACCTTATCATTTAAATAAAAATTTGATTGCATTGTATTTTAATAATACGTTTAAGCACACCTTTATAGGTGTGTAAAAGGAGGATCTGAGAAAGTTTTTGTAAGCCAGCAGACATTTAAAAAATATTATCGCATTAATACTAAAAGACAAAAGACCTTTTAATCATATGTATAACCTATTCTAAAACGCTTACACAATTATAGACTAGATGTAAATATTTTTTAACTTCTTGCTATTTATGTTCAGAAATAAATAATAATAAAGTGTGATTTAACTAAACGTGTATAAACTGTTAGGTGGAGTAGGTTGCACAAAGACAAATCGGAATCATATAGGGATGCAGGGTAGGAAATATTATCTTCTTGTGGTAAATGAAGTTCGGCCTCAAGACATTTCGTATGTCTTGCAGGATATTTGAAACCGTCCGTAGAAGTTGTAGGATGGCTGATTTGAAGAACGCGGAAACTGCTGATATGCACCACGCTTAGAGAGAGCTATTTCAGCAATGACGTTGTTTATTATTTAAACCTGACAGTCGGACAGTAGTGGATTGGGTGTAGTGATCAAGTTCATTGGCCTGCAAGATGGGCCGACCTTTTATGAGTTGATTGCTTCTTCTGGAATTACATCAAAGGACTGGTGTACAACACTCCCGTCAAAAATGACGAATACGTAATAGCGCGCATCTCTTTAGTTGCTTCAGAAGTCCGAAACATGCCAAGAATTTTGCAAAATGTACGTGATTCTATGCGCCGACAACATTAAGAGTATGCTACTGGTCATGGTATCAACGTTGAACACATTCTGTAAGCTCAATGCATTTCGCAAATACTTTATGGGCAATAAAACACTTTGTTTCCTTACATACTGCTCTTTAATTTCTTGTCCTCTCTGTATTCTAGAACAGCGGCCGCCAACCTTTTGGACCTCAAATACTACTAAATTCATATGTTTAAATCCCGCAGACCACATTTCGTGAATTTAGTGCAATATAAAGGTGGAAATTGTCATTCAGAATATGAGAATTTCTTAGAATATTATTTTTGTTTTATTATTAATAAAACATTAAAAATGCAAATAATGTCCAGATTTTTCTGCGGACCACCGGTTGGCGACCGTTGCTCTAGAATAGTAAGGCGGCTTTCCCAACCTTGCATTCCTACATGATTCCGATTTGCCTTTATGCAACATATCCCCCAGAAGTTTGTACACACTTTGCTGGATCACCCTGTACATATATTATGTTCGAATAAATAGGAATGTGAAACTAAGGTGATTCACCATCGCTGTCGAACATTCCATAATAATACATCGCACATCTCATAATACTCGTGAGTAGTATTGGGTTTCCTTGCACCCCGTTTTCAAAATGGCCGTCATGGCGGGCTATGTCCCTCCCACTTCAGTAGTACGATCATGTCTTTTCCTACTTTTTTGATAATTTTTCCTCTTGCGTTTTTTTGTAATTATCGTGAGTTATTTTATAATTTGTATCTCCTTATAACTAATAATTAGTATGGATTATAATAATAAGTATGGTTGTGCTTATCCGAGTTTTCCTAATTTTCATCATACCTATCTATTGACTATTCCTACAGTCGTCCTTATTTTATATCAATTTTCCTTTTTTTTATTGTTAAAATTCGTGGGACTATTTTTTTCTACTTATTATTGCAATGAAACTTTTATTCCTACAAGAGTTAATTTTATATAAATATCATTTTTTGTAATTATCAGGTTGTTAAAATTCTGGGATAATTTACTCGCTGATAATTATTACTGCAATCGAAATATTTATCTGGGGCGGGCTACGAACATTTTATTAATTGTTAGAATTCGTAGGACTTTTTGTTTCCTACTTATTACTGCAATGAAAGTTTTATTCCTCTAGGAGTTTTATTTCGATAGAGTTAATTTTGTATAAATTATCCTCCTTTTATAGTAGTTATCAGATTGTTAATATTCGGGGATTATTTATTCGCTGTTTATTTTTACTGCAATGGAAATATTTATTTCGGGCGGACTACAAACCGTTCTCTGTTAGTTTCCGATGCTGAATGAAGAGAAACAGCTTCTGTAGTTATTCCCTTCCTCTTTCTTTTCATCCTTTCAATTAGAGGAAAGTTTCAGCAAATCCTAAAATTGTGTTTATACGTGAGTCTGTTTTTATCTAGAAATCCGCCGTTTCATTCCCTTTGACCTCGGTAAAAAGTTTCTTTTGCCGCAGAGCTATTTCTTATATCAGTGTGCGGCCAATTATAGTAAAAGTATTCAAGTGTTCCTACCTTAGCTGCTGAAATTTTCCCCCAAAAAGATAAATTCTTCTTGTATGTCAGCTATCCGTTTATTTATATCCATGTGTTTTTGAAAAGTTGGGGCAGCGGCAATACCCAACCGCTATCGATGTTTTAATTTTATCTGTCCTGTGCAAAATGTTTATTACCGAAGTTACTCCGAAGGTTTCGTTCGAATGGAGCGATGAACAGATTTATTGTAACTATGCATCAACTTCTCTAGAACGTCGACGTACTTGAACGTGTTGAACGCCATAAATTATTTCCTCTTCTTGGTTTTGAGAGTACGGCTCAATCTCTCGTAAAGTGAGGCCTTCGTTTGGTTACGGGTAGTGAAGAAATGCACGTTCATAGATTTCAGAAATTTCTGAAACCAGCATTTTTTTTTCTCTTGATCCGTCCGAAGAGCTGTGGGGACGCGACCTTCGTCAAAAATCTTTCGAAAAGCACTTATTACTACGGGACCCGTTTTCTGTTTCAGGAGAACCAGCCACGTAAATTTTGAAAAAAAGTCTATACATGTTAATATATATTTGGAATTCTCGTTATGAACAGAAACATTTTTCATTTCCACCAGATCCGCTTGCCACTGATCGTCGATCTCTCCTACTATGTATGACACGATTAGTCTTGAGCTTCCTGCGAATGGGATTGTGAAGCGTATAAGCCCGTTGCCCCTGTAGCTAGTCTTGAATTTTTCTTCTTGGGACCTTTTTTGAATGGCACGGTATAATGTATCCACGACCTTAAAACTTTCAGGGAACTCTGGGTCCTGATACGTTGGAATCAAGGCTTCCTCGGTCATTGCAACAACCGATCTCGTCTACCGAAAGCATTAAATTAAAATTCATCTGACAACATTAACGTCTCACTCTAAAATAAAAACAATCACCTATTTGCTTAATAATTAATAGGGAACAAAATTCGGTAGGCGGGAAAAAAAACATGGTCGTAGTCCTGGAGGGGGAAGAGACACGGCTTCTCTCACAGGGACCGCCACCTTAGAAACTGCGGCCATCTTGGAAACGAGGTGCAAGTATCCCCCATTACTACTCTCGTGTAGTAAGGCGTATATAACACATCCGGCCATATACTTTCGTGTACGTAGATACAAGGCGAGTTTTGATCACTCAAAATAATTTTGAAACCCTTTAAAATAAGAACCATGAGGAGATTCTTATTGATGATGACGTCAGACGATCACACACACAACATGCATAACAATTAAAATGGAATAACGTTGAAACAACGAATGTGACAGGTTTACTTTGTAATCGTTTATTAATCTTATATATCATTCTTAGTTTCAATTTTATTTGATTTGAGTTTCGTACTAATTAAAATAATTCCTTTTATATTTGAACTTTTCCCTTTTGCGATGTTCCTTATTCATAAATCTTAATCTCGTAAAGTCAGGGCTCTTTGATAATTTTTTTTCATACATCTTTACCTGCAATAATGGTAGTAGCAGTAAGTAGGCCGGCGACATTGAAGTTGGCATGAAGAATAATCTGGATAATATTTTTTTCATAAATCTTTACCGACAATAATAGTAGTAGTAGTAACGTCG
>QLNU02015359.1:4977010-4998566 GCA_006491805.2 Dysdera silvatica | reverse complement strand
AATCTGTTTTGAGTAAATAATTTATTTCTGAGGCAATAGGTATCTTGCGTGTATAAAGTCATACAACAGCGAGTTTATAAGAAACTGTTGCATTTGATGTTAGTATGCACTGGTACTGTGTTAATTTAATTAAAAAACAATTTATATTGAAACGGTGGTATTTTTGCATACTCGATAATTATCATCATAGTGGTCACGAAAATATAATATAAATAATTTATGTATTCATATATAATAATGTTTCTATGTACAGTACATAAATTGCCGTTAAATGGATGGTTATTTAACATATTAAATGGATTTTATGTTATATGTAATATATTAATACATGCTATGCTAAATAGAAATACATTAAGTAAATATTAAACGTTATAAAAATAATTAACAAGAAGGTGGTTATTGAATTAACGGTTTAGAAAGTGGCGCTGCAACTCGAAAATTGTACTGTGTGTATTCCTTGAAACTGTGTTATATATTATTTTAACTAATTCTGAGCAAATTTTCGAAAACTCAAATGGAAAACTCCTTAAGAAATGAAATTTGTTCACGGGGGTTTATTTTTTTAAATATACGTTTGAGAAAAGAAGCACGAACACCTATATTCAGTGGCTTACCTGTCAAGTCATTTTCACTGTAACCCAAAGATCCTTGGTTCGAAACCAACCTTGGTTCGACGCATAATTATTTTCTCCTTATTTTAAACAGGGATTCAAGTAAAAATTATATAAAAAAGAGTGCTGAAACTTTATCGTTTTTGAATAACCACTCTGCATCTTCTCCTTTATTTCCTATGATACTCCTCCCTCTGATTAACATGAATATACGGTAAGGGGTCATGCATGGTTAGAGGTCATGGCAATGGTGATAATTTTGCCTTCATGACAAAGGGAGCAGTTGGCTCCCGAAACGTCGTGTTTTTAAACCTTACGCCAGTGTCGAAATAACTGTTTTGTAATGGTGATAATTCACAGATCGCTTGTTTGACTTAAGCCTGTGTACACGGTATATATATTTGTCTACTCCTTTTGTTAACACGCGTTTTTGTCTGAATCGTGTAAAAAGTGGAGTGTGAAAAGATCGTGTTTAAATAATCCCTTTTTTATATTTTACGGAATATTTTCTTTTGTTGGGCTCTGCGATTATTGTGAAATTAGAAAACAAGGCTCATAAGTTAATCTCATCAATATTTGAAGGCACTTTAATTCCTTCAAGTCATCTATTTAGTTTATCAGAGATAATGGGATAATATGTGAAATGTAATTTTGTCAATATATTAAAAATATATTGCTCAATGTAATATTTTCAATATGAAGATCATTGAAAAAAACAGATCATTGCGAAATTGACAAATATGACAAACGTTAGAGTGATAAAGGTTGATTGCCATTTATTCAACAAATTTTAAAGGTTCTCCAATTTTTCTCAAACAAGTATGGTTAGTATCCTAAACTCTATTTTTCTAAGGTTTAGGTATTGATTATCTAAAAGTGAGAGATACTATCCATTTAAACTTGCCGTAATCATTTTCAAATGCAATTAAATAATAATTATATTAATAATAACAATACTCAGAAGAGCATATAAAACTGAAACTTTCTTTATACAAGATTCTCTTCCAGAGATATGTGAGTATTAATTACTTAAGGATCAATGTCGATTTTTTCATGGTTTTAATCGGATATCCGTAAAGAGTGGATTGGTTATAATTCTTTAACGGATATGACGTAGACCATTATTGTTCATTTGCAAATTGAAAGACATTCTCACGTACTGAAAGTTAATATATGTCAATTCCATTTTCAGGACTTTTCGGGCCACATTTGAAAAAATTGCGATACATATATAGAATAAATTTACAAATTGAACTGTTTGTTAAAAATTAATCCCAATTAGTAAAAATGTATAGCTGTGTAAAAGATTAATGATTATTTTCAGCCAGTTTTTAAATAATTTGAATTAATTAAATATGGAGCTTTGCTTCTCTCTCTCCCTTTATAACGATCAAATTTAAACATATTTCATGGGGATTTTTCAAAACTCGGATTTTATTATTTGCTTTTTCATTTTATTTATAATGTTTTCAAAAATTAAAAATTTTGCAAAATGTGAAATTAAAGAAAAATGAGAATATTTAGCGAATATTCTTTACTTACTTTCTTTCGATTATTTGTTTAAAATTTTGAGATATGGTCTATAGCTCGTTTAAATTTGTTTATGTACAAAATACATTGCGGGCAATTAATGATGATTAAGGAAGCAATTTAAAACATTGCTTCCCTAATAGTCTAGAAACGCACCGAAATTCAATTTCGAAATATGTCGAATTGCCTTTCGTGAAGCTTTAACTGATCTAAGTTTTTATTCAGAAATAGTTAACGTTCTTAACTATATATTGTTGAGCTTTAATTATTACTACAGGTAAGATACAACGGGTTAAACACTGGTAAAATGACAAATGAAAAAAGTAATCTAAATTTTCGGACGCATCAGCAGCAGTCCTTCATCAGGAGTAATGACGATTTAATTATTATCTTTAAAGTAATGGGAATTATCATTGAAGGCGTTTGTCTGGTGTGGCGAAATTCAACGAGCACTTCAAAAATATAATTTTTTCTGTTTTTTAGTCTGGCACATACAAATAAAAAATAAATGTCTGGTTATGAAGTGTTCATAAAAGTAAAGAAAAAGTACGAAAAGTAACTACAAATAATAACAAAATCATATAATATGTATCATATGCTTTATGTGATTTATATATACATATAGAAATAAATTGGAAGCTATATAAAGGAACAGGCACGCAATCTCCGTCGTGCTAAAAAATAAAAAACTAGGTAAATGTCCCCCTTTACCAAGTCAATAAAAGTAAAATAAAACGTTGCACGAAAATTATACAATTATATTGCCTATATATATGAATACATCACAATATGTTAGCTCACAATATGTTTAAATGTTTGATTAGATTAAACTGAAGACATGATCCCAAGCCTTTAAAAGTTGAACATGTATTTTACAACATCGAATTAAATGTTTACCGAACGAAATTCTTAAGATCTGTGGGAAAAAAATTCAATTTCTTTCAACATACTTGCGGACAGGCAGTGTGAAAGAAGGTCAAAGCTTGACAAAGCACCCAATATTTGTTCAGCTAATGTGAAAACCGAGAACCAAGTAGCAGTTTTCTTTCAAGTTCCATGTCTATAATAACATCGTTGCGAAGAAGTATCCAATGTTTTAGTTTTAGCTCAAATATTTATGGAACGACGTGAGAAAAGGATCTTTTTAAAAGAAATACTGTTATGAAAAAAAATAAGATCTTTTCAGTTTATTGTGCTCATTCCGCTAAAATTGACCATTTTGTATTGAAAAAAATATAACTATGGTTTCTCCGATGCACCTTTGGTTCCCTTCTTCCTCTTGTTTATTCAGAGAGTGACATAAATTGTCAATTTATTTCCAACGAGGAAATCCGCATTTTGAGTAAATAATTTCTTTCTAAGGAAACTGATATCATCCGTATATTAAAAAAATTGTCTCATAGCGACACATTCGTAAGTTTGATTTATTTTAGTGTTAATGTACGAAGTACCCGTTTGATAAACAAAAAATAATCATTAAAGATGTAATAACAAACTTTTCATTTTTACATGTACATACATTAGGCTATTTTTTCACATAGGCACCCCGTACATTTAAGCACTTATCATACTGCATAACAATTCTTTGTACACCTTTATCGTACACCTCTGCCGCCAATACATTCAGAAATGTAAGCACTGTTTCCTTAATCTCTTCGTCACTCACCAACTTTTTCCTCACAAAAATTCCTTTAATTTTGTAAAAAGATGATAGTCAATAGGGGCCATATCCGGGCTGCAGGGTGGATGTTCAAAAACTACCCACTTGTAAGTTTGAAGAAGTTTTTTTTGTTTTCCCTTCGGTATGTGGACGGCCATTATTGGGCAGAAGGATCATACCTTTGGACAATAGGCCTCTCCGGCGATTTTGAATGGCCCGACGCAATTTCTTTAGTGTTTCACAATATGCATAAGCATAATAATTGTGGTTCCTTTGGGCATGAACTCAACAAGGAATGGACCTTTGCGATCCCAGAACACTGATGCCATGTTTTTCCGGCTTGAAATGGTCTGCTTGAACTTTTTGGCCTTGTTGAGGGTGATGCCATTCCATCGACTGACGTTTGCTCGCAGGTGTGGTGTAGGAAACCCAAGTTACATCTCCTGTTACGATGTGGGTCCGAAATTCATCTCCTTCCCATGAGTATTGAGTCAAAAAAAGAAAAGGCAGCAGCCATACGATTTGATTTGTGTTCATCAGTAAGTATGCGTGGAACTCATCTTGCACAAATTTTTTCCATATCCCAAATGATCATGGACAATTTCATAAATGATCGTACGAGAAACTTGTGATAATTCTTCATGGATTTCATTAAATATGTAACGTCGATCCTTTTGGATGAATTCATCAACATACCGCAAAAAATCATCTGCAATGACAGATAGGCCTCACTTCGTTCACCATCATGGACACTCTTCCTCCCCTTCCTTCATTAGACTGTCGACACCATCTCCGCTCTGATGTTTCATCCAAAACTTTACCACCATAAACTTCTATTAATTGACGATGAATCTCACATGATTTCACACTTTTGGCATTCACAAATCTTATCACAGATTTTACCTCATACGTGGCTGGAGAATCTATTTTCCTGTCCATTTTAAACAGCCACAGATACAAAAACAATGGTCCTAAAACAACGAAACTTGCCGTGATGGGGATAAACAAGTAATGAAGACTGGCTAACCTTGAAATAGATCTGGCAATCAACTTGCTCATGCACGATTCGCAAACGGGTATTACTTCCCGAACGCCTTCCGTATACTAGTACTCTATGTTTAATTATGAAAGCGATTTATATTGAAACTAGAATATTTTGAGGCATGACATTGTTTTATATAGTACTATACGATATGCTAATCCAGAAAATATAGTACGAGTAAGCATTTTTTTAGATATACATATATGATATAAAATAATCTGGAACAAATTCTAGACATCAAATATGCCTGTATTAAAATTATAAATTACGATGTAATTAAACGTATCCCGTGCTTCATTATCAACGCTTTACATGTTATAATTAATCTATGCCGGTTTTCGTAACTAATTAAGGCTGCACCGATGCTAATGTATTGTTAATGTCCATAATTAAAATGAGATGTACTGAAATATTTTAGAAAAACCCCAAAATGTAATTTAGTCTAGAAGCGCATACGAAAGGATAATTCTTTTGGCAAGGTAAGGATGATAATTTCGTGATGACTAGAAAACTTCCTAATATAGAATGAAGAACCAAACAAATTTAAAAAAGTGACTAAGCCAAAACGCTACATTAATCATGCGCTACATTCTTATATTAATACAGTGTGTTTCCATACTAATGGAGCAAACTTTCAGAGGCGATGAAACAAACATGTTTTATCATAGAATGCACGGTTGTAAATGAAGAGGTTTCACATTAAAGGGCGCGTTCAGATGCTATTGGGCTCTTTCAGGAGTGCATATGAAAGTGGTGGTTTTCATGCGGAAGGTAGCTTGATTAGTTATTCGGAATGGATTACCACAGCAATGTGGAGAGGGTGAATGTGTGTTTATCTAGGGTCTAGCCAATGGTAATGGATAGAGAAGGGCAAAGGATTTATCGAAAGTTATCCCCTATCGGGCGTGTTCCTCATCGAAGAAGGTGTTCTCCTTTGCATTGCTAACTGTCCAAAAATGGATAATTCAGTGCTGCCATGCACGACACAGGTCGTGGCAGAAGTAACCCAAGGCGTTTAATGGCCGATATGTTTGATGACACACGTCTGAAGAGATTCCAAGCGTCTATGTGAGGCGATTATATATATAGCAAAATTGTAGTATGATTGTGACATGTAGTACCTTCTAATGTAATATACATAAATACACTACACTTAAGCATATATTAATTTAGACAAAGTTAAAGTAGAAAAGTAATATAACACTAGGTAGTCAAACCAAGTAAATTAAAATAGTAGAAACAGATTAAAATAAAAAATGCAATTGGAGTAGTAAAAAGTGAAGAGGAGTAAAAGATTAAACAATACCAAGAATTTTGTTCTTCATCAGGGACCGCACAAAATCCCTGTTATTGGTTTGCTTTTTCTGACTACAATAATTGAGATTTGTGATCAATACTGAATGAACCAGCATTGATCAAAAATTAGTTAAAAACAGTATAAATCCAGAATATAATTAGTTTAACAATATTTTAGTAATTTAGAAGGGTCTCTTTATTAATACTAAGAAAAATCTCAATTGTTGTAAGTGGCCCAAAAGCAAACTTACAACAAGTAGATAGATCTATTGAAAGTGATTGAAGTGTGAAAGTTGAATTAAAAAGAGTTTAGAAATAAAATAGCAAGAAATTTAATAAGAATAAAAAAGACGACGAAGCGAAAAAATTCACTAATTATACCAAAAAATTATAACAAAAAGTTTTACACGAATATGTCACACTCAAAATAAACACTTAATTATTAACTAGTAAAAATATAAATTTAAATAAACTTATATATTCAAAATAAACAATTTTTTTCTTTGCACTCGTAATAGACACAGATGTGTGCAATCAAAATAAAGATATATATATATATATATATATATATATATACCCACACTTACACACACAAATATATATATACACAAATTAAACAAAACATGCATAATATATATACAGAAATATAATTTGAACAATATTAAATACAAAAACGTTTTTGAACATAGAGAACTCAATAAGTGTGCAAACAACAGCTAGAAAACACTTACTAAATTTCTCGAACCTGATATCAGGACACTTACCTATATTGAAGACATAAATTTGTTAGTGTACCAGATAAAAGTGTAAGAAAACCCAAACTAGAGGTAACAAAACTATTTAAGAAAAAATTCTGAAGGATTAGAAGTAAGAAAGTAGGTAAAAGAAATGAAATTTGTCGTGTTTTGGGTGTAGGAGAAAACACCAAAGCACTGGGGTTCTTTTTGCTAGAAAAGTTGCCTTTTGTCCACTAGGACTTAAACTTTAAATGGTGCTTTTGTGGGAAAAAAAACAAGAAAACGGAAGGATATAATATGTGATAATAGTGGAAATAGGGTCTGAGAAAGTTAAAGGCATGTAGAAACTGAAATGAAATGAAGGGTTTAGCATAAACAAAGTTGTTTAACAAAATTATGAATCAGATTCTTAGTGAAATAATGTAGAACATTATTGTAAATGCATTTTGACATGAGTGCCTGATTGTTTTTTAATTTTAGGTTGTTGTTACTACAAATCCTGTTGGTACAAGAACATTGTGAACAGATAATATTTCTGTGGACATTTTTGGATATGTTAGAGTCAAAGTTTGTGAGGAAATTCACTTTAAATCTGAAGTCTTGCCTTTTATCATACAAGTCAATTTCAGTAAGAGAGTTGTCGTTGATGCTGATATTTAAATCTAGGAAAACACCACTCTTGTTGTCAGTATTGGTTTTGATTAGTTTTAGGTTTGGCGGGTAGCTGTCAAGATTCTTAGTGCCATTGAGTGTTATGAGGTCATCAATGTATCTGAATGTAACTTGTTGTTGAATTTAAGCCTTTTCGCAAAAAACGAAGGTAAAGTTTGCCAGAATACTGGAGTAACTGGCTCCTGTGGGAATTCCGTGGGTTTGTACACAAAGCCTGCTAAACATTTTTATGATGTTTTTTTTGAGGCAAAAGGAGCGAAGGTTTTTGCAGTAGGATACTTCCAGCCCAACGAAATTCTGTTTTTTCAAAGTAGTGAAAAATAATTTCGGAACATCATAAAATGTCAATGGAATTGAATAGATTTTCAAAGCCATAGCATTCGCTGCTACATAACTGGTTATCTTGCAGATATTTGATTATTGAATTATTATCATTTATGAACCAGGTTTTTTCTTGGCTTCTAATTTGGTCTATATATATATATTTCGTCATGTCGAATAGTCATTGACGTTTTTGTCTTCAATAAAGCTTTGTGTCTATGTTTCGTGCCAGTCCTGATTTTGCGTTGCGTAAGACAGCATGGAGCTGAAGAAATAGAAAAGGCCTTATAGTGCGTAATCACTTAATTTGCGACCATGCATTCTAAGATAAAAAGTGTTAGTTTATGCGTGTTTTATGACTCCCGAAATTTTGTTCTATTAATTTTAAAACACACTGTATATTCCGGAATCCAATCAGTTTGTTTTTATTATTTCAGGCAGAGGTTTGAAGTACACAATAAGTGGATATAAAATATATATGGACATACAAATATTCCCAAATCAGAAAGTATTATATTTCTCATATTGGCTATTACTGTAATATCTGTTAAAAAAGTGACATGTGAAAGATGCAGGAAACAAAAAAACATTATTGCAAAAAAGGGAACCAATAATTTGCCCGGGCAGCAATAGAAAAAGACTAAACGTTTGAAAAAGCCCACGCTACCCAGATGCAAATGAGAAGGCATAACAGAGCAAGCAAAAAATTGTTCAAATAAAAAACATCTATTGGTGAAAGAAGTGAGCTACTAGGAAAAATTCTAGCAACACGCTATTACCTGAAAAGCGAAAAATCGTTTGCGACTAAAAATTTAGTTTGCGCTGTGAACTAGAGTAAGAAAGGAAGCTGTTGTTTGAAGGCTATTTATTTGCCCTTTCCGAAGAGAAATATTCATATTCAATAACTAAAAAACAACGTGAGAAGCATGGTTTTCAAGTTTCAAAATGTAATATAAACGATATTCTTGACGTAAAAGGTAAAATCGTCAGGCTTTAATGTCAAGAGGAAAAAATCCAAAAGAAATATCCCCAAAAAGTTCGTACTATTTCTAATATTTCTAAAGTGCAGTCTATGGTTTTACAAGAAATCCAAAACCTCAAAGAACAGTTACAAAAGCTGTGCACACATCAGCATCAACTATAAATAAAATAATTAATAAAGATTTGAATTTAATTAAAACAAAAAAAATAGTACATTTCATTGTTAGTTCATGGGCGTGTTACTGAGCGGAATACTCGATGCAGATTGTTATATAAAAGTCATTCAGTAGCAAATAGATAATTGACGAAGCATGGATCTGTTTATATAATTGTAATAAAAAATATCGATTTACTATCCAAACAAAGGCCCGAGAGACGCAAAAGTTTGATTCAAAGCGAAGAAAAAAAACTTTCAGTAGAGGGTTTATGGTTATCGTGTTATTTCTTCTTATAAGGGAAATTTAAAAAGAGGAAAGTTTGACAAAATGCCAAAATTAAATCTACATATTATTAAAATAAAGTTATGACTCCTATTTGTTCAGAGGATATTACAAAGCTGTATCCTATTTACTTTCAAATTGTGGAACTCCATCGGGACAAAGCGAGCAGCTACACCTCCAAAAGTACAAACGGATTTCTCAAAAAAATTAAACAAGAAGCTGGAGTCAAGTCAATATCAGTTAGCGATATTCCTACCAAGTTTACAAATGTAGCACCGATAGATTACTGTGCACGTGGACTTTTAAAACAAGTTCTTTCAAAACGCCAACCCTCTACCTTGGATGCACTGTGGAAAGCTGTAGAGAAGGAATGAGACAAAATTCTGCTTTTGAGTTTACAAAAGCCCCACTATCGTGGAAATATAGATATAATATGATATTTCAAAGACAGAGCTATAAGAAAATGATTTTTTATTGTATGTATTTTATTTATGCTGTCAAAGTCATAAATATGTGTAAACACCCTCTGCATATCCATAATTCAGAAAGACTTTATCATATTGTATATAAGAGAATTTACGTGAAGTGTCGTAAAATTTCGTTAAATTTAATTTCGTTGGAAAAGTGAAACTCCGACAAAAAGGAACTGTGGAAACGACCTTGTGATTACTTTAAAATTGAAAACAAAGTTTTAACGTCAATTTAATCAATACTCTTAAGCCTGACATTTTCAACTGGTCTGAATAATATATATATCAGAGATAATGATATAAAGAATATCTGGAATTTAATTTTATCACGCAACATACAACAGAGATAAAACAATATATATATATATATAACTTTAGCAATATCACAGACAAAAAAATAATCATGATTGAAGTTCATTTAGTTCATGAATTAAAAAAATTACAATTACTAAGAGCAAATGATACACATTCAAACAACCGTATTAATTTTCAAATTATAGTATGTGGAAATATGCAATTAAAAAGACAATACGAAGTTTCACCAGGAGATTCCATAACCATAGTCATTTCGATATTGACATTAATAACATGATATTTTAGAAATTGACTGCTCTCTTTGTCAAGTGAAGGCAGAATGAAGAGTTCGTGAAAGTCCTAAGTTTATATACCCGCATGTTGGGAATCTTCATCAGTTGAAAAAGAACGGTTACCCGAATAAATTTATCGCTCGTAACCAATGTGGTCTTAGTGGTGGAAATAGGGATACAGAAGTTACGCAATCAGGTAGACATCAGTAGTATTTTCTTATATGGCAGTTGTTTCAAAATTATTGTCCATGCTTCCTCGTCGTGTTAAGACCTACTACAAACCTGTCTACACCCTGCGTGATTTATTACTTAAAGTTAAGGATCTTGCCACTGATGGAGGAAAAAACTGGTGCTATTACTGGTGATATTTACAAAATATGGTATGAAGACTGCGACAAGGCGTATACTGGACAGACGGGAAGATCGATACGTTTATGAGGAAAGGAGCATACTATACAATAATGTTTGCCACCCACGTATATTTAGCTCAAGCTATAGCTTTTTCGTTTTTGGAGAAAAAGAGGCACCGTCCTCATCCTGGACTCGAACCAGGGTCAACGCATTGAGCCCGCAGTGTCTTGACCTACTAGACGAATGAGGACAAGAACAAACGCATTTTTCTCCGTATATGAGGATGTAAGATATTATTACCCTTCACAGGGATAACACAATTGCCAAATAATGGTCAACACAGAAAAGCCTCCGGGGCGAGATTTTTGTGAGTTGCATAGTTTTGTGAGGAAAATATGCATGCTGTGGCAGAGAAGAAAAGTCAATTAGCCGAACATGTTTTCAGGGAAGACCACTAACCAGATTGGCATTCGATGAAAGTATTACATCAGAATGTGACTAATCTGGGTAGACGTTTTCTGGAATCCTGGGAGACTTACAGCTTTCCAAATCACGTTATGAAATCTCAAAACCTCTACAAGAATCTTACAAGATTTTTGCCAAACCTCGAGTTGCGAGACGCCATTTGACGCCATCGGGTGTAGGGGATGCCCGAACTGGAACTATCCCGCTCCAAATAACGTCAGATGGGAATTCTCAACATGAGGGTATACAAATTTAGGACTTTTACTCAACCTTCATTCTGCTTTCACCTGACAAAACGAGCAGTTGTCTTCCAAAGCGTCGTGTTTTTAAACCTTGCGCCAATGTCGAAATAAATGTTTCTGATATTTAATTATATATAAAAGTCTGAAGGTTATACCTAGCGAACTTTTCTAGATATTTAGATCAATAATAATTATATTCTTTTTCTTAATAAGGTGCAAATCCAAACGTCTTTCAAAAGAATTTTTCAAAGTTAGATTTTCACTTTTTTCAATTTTTCAAAATTCCAGTATAAATTGCAATAAGAGGAAAAACAGCAGTCCTTCGCCACTAAACCTCATTTATTTTCAATTATATATTTAAAAATTCAAGATAAGGGTTATAAATCATTTAAATTTTTCTGTATACAAAAAAAATGTTACGGATAATTAATGATGCGGTTTTACGCTTGAATTTCAATAGTTGTTTCGTTAACTGTCTAGTTCCTGGTCGACGCGCAGCTTCTTAATTAAAATTTAATTGACTTTTATGAAGCTCTAATTGCTTTAATTATTGTTTCTCTTTATAAATATTTAGTACTCTGAGCTTTGTATAGTTGAATTATATTTATTTATTTTTTCCCAAAAAACAAATTAAAATTATGTTTAATTAAAATGGAGCTTCCGTTCCACCATATTTGCACTTCTGAACTTTTCTCAATTTCACTTCATAAGCTTGCTTTCTATTAAATGCAAAATTCCGAAAAGGTTTAGATACTTGTATATTGTATTAATTTATTTTTAATTAATTGTTGTCTTTTGTTTCAGTATTTAAAAGTGCTGATCAATAAAATAAAATTGAATTCCAGAAATGGCGAATGACTGCAAATTCACTCTGCTTGGCTTTCGCTTTGCGTCTGCTATCTCGCATTAAATTGATGAATGAGAATTTTCATATATAAATCTGGAACTGATAGCCTGAAGAGATGCATTTTTAAAATTTTGCACTTCTCTGAAGACAAATGCATCCAGTCTTCACTTCTGTGTCTTCAGATGCTACCGTTGTGCCTAGATGCACACTGCTTTGGAATCTTCTGATGAAAATTTTCTATTAGCTTGTAAGTAATATACAATGAAATCTATCAATGTTAATAACCTGTCTATAACAATACTTTACCCTGTTACCGACGGATATATAGTGTATTATACTGTGTCATGTCTCTAATGATAAATTTTTTATGACGATATCTTTTCCCGCTTCCTGGAGTATGGCCATTGGAAATTTTCATTGCATTTCCGATAACGATATTCATTTGTAAAACTCGTGCTAATGAACGATATTTCATTGTTAAGCTTGACAAGATCGTTTTCAGTCTTGGTGAGTAAATTAAAGTTGAGAGTCTGCTTATCAATGATACGTGCTTTTTATATCAAAGGAGTCCATCGATCATTAAAGCAATGGGGATTAGAATAAACTGCAAGAATCGAAAATTTGTATTACCTATCGATTGCCCTCAATAAGTATAATTCTCGTATAATCCTTCTAAAATAGGACTTGAAATTTCTTCAATAAATGCGAAGTGACAATTGGAAAAGAACATTAAAAACAAAATTCATCTATCATCGAAATTTTACGCGAGTGATTGAACGGATTGAGGTTTATTAAAATACACAAAGTGGATCAACAGACTCAAATACCTACATTATCTTGGTACTGAAAATTCCTATCATTTATCCACTACCGGCCATGTTCTGACAACAGATATTTTAAAAAATTATGCGATTTCACAATTAACGTTTCGAATATCAATGTGGGTTAAACTCTAATTTTTTAAAATTATTTTTCTTTGCATCGCTTTATATAAGATATATAGAAAACCTCCCTAAGTCGACCACCGTCAGTTCCGTGAAAAAGAAATCGCTAAGGGACACGTTCTTTTAATGGAAGTATAGGGTGAGAGAGCTGTACATAATAAACTAAATAGAAAACAATTGAAATTATATACACAAATGGCAAAATAAAACTTAAAAAATGATTTGATAATTTGAATACTACTTGCAAGCATTGAAATTTACAACTTCTAAAAAAAAAAGCAATGAATAGTAGTAGCTTTTCTAACGTTACCGTTTCTGTTTGTTACAATCTTGTACAGTGTAATTTATCTGTTTTTTCCACATTTGAGCATTTGGGCTCATTTTCTTTCATGTTCATTTACAACAGTGTTTTCAATCTTCTCCGAGTTGCGACCCGCTTTTATAGCAGTCAAGAATCTGCTACCTCCTCAGGCGGCCGCAACATTTGCGCAATAAAAGCATTTTTAACAGGGTAAAGAAAACCCATTAGATGTATATTTTTCAATATAATTTTAATATGCAATTAACCTAATACCCAATGTTACGGTTACTCGTGTACCTGAGATAGTAATATCAAAATTCGTGGCTATTTTTTAAAGCCAATGCTTTATGCTATCCTCAATATTCAGTCTGTTTCTTACCTTTGTTTTGATTTGAAGACATGTCGAAAATCCATTCTAGGAGAGATGCAAATGGAAGAGTAAAACTCGAAAAGAAAGAATGGTGATATTTGGATATGAGCTGCACATGACACACCAAAACTGTGTGTTTAAATTGATGAAGCATCCATCGCCATGGGTCTTTTTTAACTCGCTTCATTTTATTAATCAAAAATCGGTGTTTCAGATATTAAGAAACTATGGTAATGCAGCAATACTGAAATATGTAAGTGCTGGAAACATTCGGTATGAAATTTGTATAAAAATAATTGAAACTAAAAATGACAACAGCCATCACCCAAAAGCCAATTCGCGGCCCCCAGATTAGGAGCCCCTAATTTATGACATTAATTGGATACTCTACGTTCAAAACGCTCTTTTATCTGCCATTTTGAGAACACAGATAAGACAGAAACTCTTTTTTAATACCGTAGCGAGTTTTTAATTAATTTTCTTCCGGTCAAGATGAGAATATACACAGGAATTTAAATTCCTCTTATTAGTGCCCAAGAATGTGGTCACTATTACAGTGATAATGGTCTTCGATGGTTTCTAAATGGAGGTAGATGTAGCATTGAGTCTATAGGGAGGAAACCCCGTTCCAGTAAAAGTGGTCGTTGAGGGAGGTTATCGTTATAAGAAGTTTGACGGTAAATATTTTTATGTTGTTCTAGAATATTATATTTGCGTGAATATTTTATATTAATACCATATACTTGTTTACATTTATTCACACAAATAATTTAGATTTAACGCAAAAGTATGCTTTTTATTGGTTGCATTAAATTTTCACATTCCTATATCTAGCTTGAAATGGTCATTAGAAATGACACAACAGATTACTAATCTTGTTGAATATTTAAGCAAATTGAGAGAATAGCAAATAAATAAGGACGATCGATTGATTCAAATTAATACTGGAAACATATCTGAATCTTGCCTTTCAACTCCGTATGCAAAAAAAAAAAAAAACCGTAAGAAATCACATTATGTATCTCTAACCGATTCTCTTCAAAAGCAGTGCTCATAAAGTTCAAATACTTTGGTATACGCTGGAATAAATTTCTGCTAGTTTATTTAACCTATAAGAAGTCGTTTTTAAAATTTTTGAAAATCAATTTGTATTCTGCATTTTCCACTGTCTTCTTTCTTTCTTTCTTCCTTTCCATTAATTTTTCTTTTTCCTTAGAAATAATGCACTGTTATCCTGTTTGAAAATGCTTTCGCTCCAGAAATTCCCCCTTCTTCTCAGAATCGACTTAAATTTTTTTGCATTTGTAAAACCATTTTCTTTGAACATATTTAGCCGGTTTGCAAAGTGGTTGCTGGTTTTCTTAGCTGGAAGAATACCCAGACGACAAATGAGTACATATAGATCCATCCAGGGCCGCAATTTAAGACTTTTAGTGCATCTACAACTTGACGAAGCTAGGCACTTTGAAGAAAATTATGTATTTATATTAAGAATAGCAACATATATATCATCATCATCATATTCAACCATTATCTATCCACTGCTGGATGAAGGTCTCTCCAAATGCTTTCCACACAAGTCTATCCTGGGCCATTCGTTTCCACGTCACCCCAACCTGTTTTCTTATTTCATCCACCCATCTAGTTTGAGGACGTTTTCTAGGTCTTCGGTGGTCTCTTGGAATCCAGTTCAGAATTTCTGTTGTCCATCGTTGATCAGTTCTTCTTGCAATATGCCCAGCCCATCGCCATTTCAGTCCTTTTACTTTAACAATGATGTCCTCTACTCTAGTTTGCTCTCTCACCCAAGTGTTTCTTTTTCGATCTCTCCTAGTTATTCCAAGCATGCACCTCTCCATGCTCCTTTGCGTTGTCTGTAACTTTCGTATTGCTCCAACTGTTAGACTCCATGTCTCTGATCCATAAGAGAGGACTGGCAATACACACTGGTTGAAGACCTTTCTTTTTAGACACAAAGGCAATTTCCCCTTCAGGATAAAACTGTTTCTTCCAAATGCACTCCAGCCAAGTTTAATACGTCTGTTGAGTTCTTTCATAATGTTGCCATCCATTGAAATCAGCTGGCCAAGGTAAATATATGAATCAGCAATTTCTAGCTCAATGTTGTCAACTTGTATTTTTGTTTCCTCTACGAAATTATTGAACATGATCTTAGTTTTTTGTAGGTTCATCTTGAGTCCAACTTCTTTACTTCTAGTTGAGAGCTCTTGTACCATGTCTTGGAGTTCTAATGGGTTCGTTGAAAAAATAACAATGTCATCAGCAAACCGCAGATGATTTAAATATTCACCATTTATATATATATATATATACGTGTATGTATACATACAAGGAGTGTGTTCCGTTGCAGCGATTACAAATTTAGAGGGATGATAATATACCTCAAGAGGAACAAAATGTTCATGGAGCATGCTATAGCGAACCACGTTTAATCGATGAAAATCGTCAAAATAGTTATGCAGGGCCTGAGTAGAGGGAAGGCGGTTGATGAAGGTTTGCATGATGGGCCGCAGTGCATTTCTCCAGTACGTTTTTCCAGTTCGTTTTTCCTGTGTTTTAAACATGTTGTCAAATAAATATTTTTAGAATTTATTATTGTACTTTTGTCGTCCCTGCTTGGCATCTGTCCCTGCATCATATATTTTTGCGATATTCACCACCAAACGTGGTTTGTGGTAGCACGTTCCATGAAAATTCTTGTTCCTCTTTATGTCTATTTTCATCCGCCTCTGAAGTTTTAGCGGCTCCAACAGAACACACTGTATAAGTATGTACTAAAGAACTGGCTGATCATTATCTTTGGACAATGATGTGAATAAGAGGGTAATATGTAAATATAATGAAATAGAGAATTCACAAAATGCCTGTTGGCGAGTGGATCGTTGCTGATCTGCCATTACGTTATGGATGTTGAATTGCTTGAGAAAACTACATCTCCGAAAAAGTTAACTTTACTTGTAGCATACAATTGTATACTTAAAATGGTAAGATTAAAGTGGAAAAAAAATATAACTAATAACGAAACATAATTCAGAAAAATGAGCGACTTGCTCGTGGCTAAATACGTATTATTTTACGTTAAGAGGGATCGAAGAACAAATAATGTGAGCACTTTTAAAATTGGGAAGCAACGCCCCCTTAAATGATCCCGCACAATTAGCATCATAGTGATGTCTATGCAAAGTACCGTGGCAAATACTTAAAAGATGTTATTTTAATGATGGAATAAGGAAACATTAGTCTTATAGAACACCTTACCAGACATATATGGGAGCTATGATTGCGTTGGAACTACCCAAATAACTACATTATCTAATAATAATAATTTAAAAAAGTAATGCTCATTTAAAGAAAAGGTTGCTACTTTATAATAAGAGAAATATGAAAAGATAACGGTTATATAAAATTAGAAACTTTGTTTTTAATGACATACTCTATTACATTGTAATACTTCACATAATGCCTTTATAAACTATCGTATGTATGGGCCATTGGCGTACGTAGGGGGTGTTAATGGGAGTTGTGACCCCCCCATTGCAATGAAATTTTGTATATTTAACATAGGAATATGCGAGTTGTATCTCTGTAACCCCCCATTGAGCCTATAACCCCCTTACGAACTTTATGCGTACGCCTATGGCATAGACTTAAAATCTAATAATTTCAATTTACAAATATACAGAAAAAGATTAGTGAAAAAGCCATGGGAAATACAGGTGAAATACAAGTGAAATACAAGTGAAATACAAGTGAAAATCGCCAGAAGAAAGGTGTCCAAACCCAACACGGAAATACAACAAGAAGCAGAGATATGGACAAAATAAGGAAGTATATAGGACTTTCCACAAATAATGATTTATCGATGATAAGATAAGACTCTGCGTATATTTAGAATTATAAATTTATACAATATCAAAGAACATTAATAGTTTTACAACGACTGTCTGAAATTAAAGTAGGAATCCAGTTGTATATAAATAACATTTTCCACGTATATATCTGGTGTGTAATAAAATCATATCAAGTCCGATGGTAGAATGAAAGGAATAGATGCTGTTATTAGGAGAGGAATGGTCCGTCGAGGGATAATTTAGTATGAATTATTAGTGTCCGTGGGACGTCGACCCTGCCAATGTCCCTGCGAAGAGCATCAAAATTAGTTGGCTCAATGGAGCTTTCCTAATGTATGAAACGTGAGCTGAAAGTCAAGTGGAATGAGGGGGAGCCGATTGACAGAACGTGCACTAGCTTCTATTGATTTCCGAAATGTGACGTGAAGCCGAAATGCATCCGAAATTGTAGTTTGTTGCAGAATCGTAATTGATATCGACGGTGATTGATTTATTCCATGATTACGCATTGTACTTCTTCCACGTAACACCATTGGTATATATATATATATATATATATATATCATCATCATCATCATATTCAACCATTATCTATCCACTGCTGGATGAAGGTCTCTCCAAATGCTTTCCACACAAGTCTATCCTGAGCAATTCGCTTCCACGTCACCCCAACCTGTTTTCTTATTTCATCCACCCATCTAGTTTGAGGACGTTTTCTAGGTCTTCGGTGGTCTCTTGGAATCCAGTTCAGAATTTCTGTTGTCCAACGTTGATCAGTTCTTCTTGCAATATGCCCAGCCCATCGCCATTTCAGCCCTTTTACTTTAACAATGATGTCCTCTACTCTAGTTTGCTCTCTCACCCAAGTGTTTCTTTTTCGATCTCTCCTAGTTATTCCAAGCATGCACCTCTCCATGCTCCTTTGCGTTGTCTGTAACTTTCGTATTGCTCCAACTGTTAGACTCCATGTCTCTGATCCATAAGAGAGGACTGGCAATACACACTGGTTGAAGACCTTTCTTTTTAGACACAAAGGCAATTTCCCCTTCAGGATAAAACTGTTTCTTCCAAATGCACTCCAGCCAAGTTTAATACGTCTGTTGAGTTCTTTCATAATGTTGCCATCCATTGAAATCAGCTGGCCAAGGTAAATATATGAATCAGCAATTTCTAGCTCAATGTTGTCAACTTGTATTTTTGTTTCCTCTACAAAATTATTGAACATGATCTTAGTTTTTTGTAGGTTCATCTTGAGTCCAACTTCTTCACTTCTAGTTGAGAGCTCTTGTACCATGTCTTGGAGTTCCAATGGGTCCGTTGAAAAAATAACAATGTCATCAGCAAACCGCAGATGATTTAAATATTCACCATTTATTTTTATTCCCTTGTTATTCCAATTTATCAGCTGAAAAATCATCTGTAAAGCAGAAGTAAAAAGTTTTGGAGAAATGGTATCTCCCTGCCTCACCCCTTTGCCAAGTTTGATAGTTTTGGTATCTTTATGTAACCGAAATTTTGCACTTGCATTTTTATACACACGTTTCACCATGTCAATGTACACATCCTCAATGTCTGTTGATCTTAAAGAGTTGATGACTGCTGATGTTTTAATAGAGTCAAAGGCCTTCTCATAGTCAATAAATGCAACACACAATGGAAGTTCATATTCATGTGTTCTTTCAATTAATTCTCTTAATACTTGAATATGGTCCACTGTACTGAATCCACTTCGAAATCCAGCTTGTTCTCTTGGTTGAGCTGCATCTAATTTTTTCTGTAGGCGATGTGTTAGCACTTTTGTGAAGATTTTATAAATAGCAGGTAACAAGCTAATTGGTCGGTAATTTTTTAAATCCTCTTTATCACCTTTTTTATGCAAAAGAATTACTGTTGCAGAATCCCATTGGTTTGGTATGTTACCGCTGTTAAGGCATTTGGTAAAGAATTTTGCAAGTATGTCTTCTACATGTTCTCCAGCTTCTTTTAAGATATCTAATGTAATGCCATCATCGCCAGGGGATCTTCCTTTCTTCATACTTTTTATTGCAAATGCTACTTCTTCTTTTAAGATTTTAGGAGCTATTCTTTCGACTATCTCTGAGTCTTCGTATAGTCCACTGTTTCCGTCATACAGCTTTCTGTAGAATTCTTCAACTCTTCTAAGTATTTCTTCCCTATTTCTTGTTACAGTGCCATCCTCTCCTTTTAATGCAATGATGTGTTTCTTCCCAATAGACAAACTCCCTTTAACAACCCTAAGGCTCTTGTTGCTTTCAATGGCCTTCCTTACTAACTCACAATTGAATTTTCTTATATCTTCTTTCATGTTTTTGCGCAAAGTTTTGCAAAGTTCTACATACTCGATCCTGGAACTGGTATTTCGATTGTCCACCCTCATATCTCTTCGCCTTTTCATAAGCTGTTTTGTCTTCTCAGATAATTTACTGTTGTGCTTTTTACATGCTAAACTACCAATTTCCCCAGCAGTTTCAACTATTGTCTTAACAATGTTTTCGTTTGCTTCTGATATATCACTTTCATCAATAAGTACTTCCTGTGCATAAAATCTATTTTTTAATTCCAACTTGAACGACTCGGTATTTACTTTCAGTTTCATTAGATCCACCCTCTTACTTACTTGTTTCCTAATGAGCTTCTGTCGTTCTAATTTAGTATTTAAGTGCACTTTACATCTCACCATTCGATGATCACTTCCAGTATTAAATCTGTTCAGTACACTGCAATCTTCAATAATTGATTTCTTGTTTGCCATAATATAGTCAATTTCGCTAGTTCCACCATTGGGGTGTTTCCATGTCCATTTTAATTGCGGTTTCTTCTTAAAAAATGAATTCATGATGCTAAGGTTTTCAGCTTCGGAAAATTCTATGAGTTGATCGCCACGTTCATTCCTTTCCCCATATCCGTATTTACCAACCGATGTCTCTCCTTGTTCCTGTTGTCCAAGTCTGGCATTGAAATCCCCCATGATGAGCTTGATATGTTGTTTCCCTTTGGTGTGTAACTCTTTGATTTCTTCATAAAATTCTTCAACCTCTTCGTCGGTATGGCTTGATGTTGGTGCATATACCTGTACTATTTGAAGTTGGTATCGCTGGGTTAGTTGAACAACAAGCCTCGCTGCTCGATCTGATGTACTTTCAACTTCCAGAAGACAGTCTTTAATTCTTTTGTTGATTAAGAAGCCAACACCACTTGTTCTTCCAGTTTCCGTTCCTCTATAATAAAACAAATGTCCACTTTTAAGTTCCACCAACTCTTCACCTTTTCTTCTAACTTCACTGAGTCCTACAATGTCCCATTTGATCTTGTCTAGTTCCTCTTCCAATTCCTGAAGTTTTGCTTCAGAAGCAAGGGATCGTCCATTAAACGTAGCCAAGGTCAATAACAAACGGCAGCCTGGGCCATTCCAGTGATTCTTAGCACCCCCTGCTTTCATGCCACACTGACCGCTGCCTTGATCAGGAGCACTCCAGCACCTGGAGACTAGGGGCCATGGTTTCTGGTGTGTCAACATAATGGAGGAATTAGCCATAATTTCACCACGCTGGCTAGACGGGTTGGTGAATTAGCCCTCCCCTTCCGCCTTTCTATCCGTGTAGCAAATATTAATTTGCCACATAAATAGAAAGCTCAGCCTGCACCACTTGAAGGCGGGGTAGGACACTAGGTTACTGGCCTGGCCGGTTCCACACATCGTCACATACGTTCAGCGTGTGGGTCTCCTTCCAGTTAGATACCAGCAACCCTTTTGCAGGCCATATATATATATATATATATATATATATATATATAT
>QLNU02015359.1:4957856-4976910 GCA_006491805.2 Dysdera silvatica | reverse complement strand
AAGTGATGTAAAAAGAGGCTTGGGAACATGGCGCTCTGCCCGTCCCAAAGCCTGTTTCCGCCAAGAATGGGCGAGGAAAACTTTTGTATGTGTATGCATGTATATCATCATCATCATTTAGCTCAACCATTATCTATCCACTGTGGATGAAGGTCTCTCCAAATGCTTTCCACACAAGTCTATCCTGGGCCATTCGTTTCCACGTCACCCCAACCTCTTTTCTTATTTCATCCACCCATCTAGTTTGAGGACGTTTTCTAGGTCTTCGGTGGTCTCTTGGAATCCAGTTCAGAATTTCTGTTGTCCATCGTTGATCAGTTCTTCTTGCAATATGCCCAGCCCATCGCCATTTCAGTCCTTTTACTTTAACAATGATGTCCTCTACTCTAGTTTGCTCTCTCACCCAAGTGTTTCTTTTTCGATCTCTCCTAGTTATTCCAAGCATGCACCTCTCCATGCTCCTTTGCGTTGTCTGTAACTTTCGTATTGCTCCAACTGTTAGACTCCATGTCTCTGATCCATAAGAGAGGACTGGCAATACACACTGGTTGAAGACCTTTCTTTTTAGACACAAAGGCAATTTCCCCTTCAGGATAAAACTGTTTCTTCCAAATGCACTCCAGCCAAGTTTAATACGTCTGTTGAGTTCTTTCATAATGTTGCCATCCATTGAAATCAGCTGGCCAAGGTAAATATATGAATCAGCAATTTCTAGCTCAGTGTTGTCAACTTGTATTTTTGTTTCCTCTACAAAATTATTGAACATGATCTTAGTTTTTTGTAGGTTCATCTTGAGTCCAACTTCTTCACTTCTAGTTGAGAGCTCTTGTACCATGTCTTGGAGTTCTAATGGGTCCGTTGAAAAAATAACAATGTCATCAGCAAACCGCAGATGATTTAAATATTCACCATTTATTTTTATTCCCTTGTTATTCCAATTTATCAGCTGAAAAATCATCTGTAAAGCAGAAGTAAAAAGTTTTGGAGAAATGGTATCTCCCTGCCTCACCCCTTTGCCAAGTTTGATAGTTTTGGTATCTTTATGTAACCGAAATTTTGCACTTGCATTTTTATACACACGTTTCACCATGTCAATGTACACATCCTCAATGTCTGTTGATCTTAAAGAGTTGATGACTGCTGATGTTTTAATAGAGTCAAAGGCCTTCTCATAGTCAATAAATGCAACACACAATGGAAGTTCATATTCATGTGTTCTTTCAATTAATTCTCTTAATACTTGAATATGGTCCACTGTACTGAATCCACTTCGAAATCCAGCTTGTTCTCTTGGTTGAGCTGCATCTAATTTTTTCTGCAGGCGATGTGTTAGCACTTTTGTGAAGATTTTATAAATAGCAGGTAACAAGCTAATTGGTCGGTAATTTTTCAAATCCTCTTTATCACCTTTTTTATGCAAAAGAATTACTGTTGCAGAATCCCATTGGTTTGGTATGTTACCGCTGTTAAGACATTTGGTAAAGAATTTTGCAAGTATGTCTTCTACATATTCTCCAGCTTCTTTTAGGATATCTAATGTAATACCATCATCACCAGGGGCTCTTCCTTTCTTCATATTTTTTATTGCAAATGAAACTTCTTCTTTTAAGATTTTAGGAGCTGTTCCTTCGACTATCTCAGAGTCTTCGTTTAATCCACTGTTACTTTCATATAGTTTTTTGTAGAATTCTTCAACTCTTCTAAGTATTTCTTCCCTATTTCTTGTTACGGTGCCATCCTCTCCTTTTAATGCAATGATGTGTTTCTTCCCAACAGATAAACTTCCTTTAACAACCCTAAGGCTCTTGTTATTTTCAATGGCTTTCCTTACTAGCTCACAGTTGAATTTTCTTATGTCTTCTTTCATGCTTTTGCGCAGAGTTTTACAAAGTTCTATGTACTCAATCCTGGAACTGGTATTTTGATTGTCCACCTTCATATCTCTTCGCCTTTTCATGAGCTGTTTCGTCTTCTCAGATAATTTGCTATTGTGCTTTTTACAGGTTACACCACCAATTTCCCCAGCAGTTTCAACTATTGTCTTAACAATGTTTTCATTTGCTTCTGAGATATCACTTTCATCAATAAGTCCTTCCAGTGCAGAAAAGCGATTTTTTAATTCCAACTTGAATGCCTCGGTATTTACTTTCAGTTTCATTAGATCCACCCTCTTACTTACTTGTTTCCTAATGAGCTTCTGTCGTTCTAATTTAGTATTTAAGTGCACTTTACATCTCACCATTCGATGATCACTTCCAGTATTAAATCTGTTCAGTACACTGCAATCTTCAATAATTGATTTCTTGTTTGCCAGGATATAGTCAATTTCACTAGTTCCCCCATTTGGGTGTTTCCATGTCCATTTTCTTTGCGGTTTCTTCTTAAAAAATGAATTCATGATGCTAAGATTTTCAGCTTCTGCAAATTCGATGAGTTGATCGCCACGTTCATTCCTTTCCCCATATCCGTATTTACCAACCGATGTCTCTCCTTGTTCCTGTTGTCCAATTCTTGCATTGAAATCCCCCATGATGAGCTTGATATGTTGTTTCCCTTTGGTGTGTAACTCTTTGATTTCTTCATAAAATTCTTCAACCTCTTCGTCGGTATGGCTTGATGTTGGTGCATATACCTGTACTATTTGAAGTTGGTATCGCTGGGTTAGTTGAACAACGAGCCTCGCTGCTCGATCTGACGTGCTTTCGACTTCAAGAAGGTAGTCTTTAATTCTTTTGTTGATTAAGAAGCCAACACCACTTGTTCTTCCAGTTTCCGTTCCTCTATAATAAAACAAATGTCCACTTTTAAGTTCCACCAACTCTTCACCTTTTCTTCTAACTTCACTGAGTCCTACAATGTCCCATTTGATCTTGTCAAGTTCTTCTTCCAATTCCTGAAGTTTTGCTTCAGAAGCAAGGGATCGTCCATTATACGTAGCCAAGGTCAATAACAAACGGCAGCCTGGGCCATTCCAGTGATTCTTAGCACCCCCTGCTTTCATGCCACGCTGACCGCTGCCTTGATCAGGAGCACTCCAGCACCTGGAGACTAGGGGCCATGGTTTCTGGTGTGTCAACATAATGGAGGAATTAGCCATATTTTCACCACGTTGGCTAAACGGGTTGGTGAATTAGCCCTCCATTTCCGCCTTCTTTCTATCCGTGTAGCAACATTGATTTGACACATATATAGAAAGCTCCGCCTGCACCACTCCTGAAGGTTGGGTATTACACTAGGCTACTTGTCATTGGTTCCACACATCGTCACATACGTTCAGCATGTGGGTCTTCTTCCAGTTAGATACCAGCAACCCTTTTGCAGGCCATATATATATATATATATATACATACATATGTATATAATAAATAATAAATACATATAAACACATATATTCTAATATATATATAGTAATACTGTAGGTTGTAGCTTAGCCTTAAATATCCTTGAGCCATAAAAACACATGCGAAACAGTGCATTCCCGATTATAGAAAATGTTGAATGAAGCTGTGGGCTTAACAATTCCTGATATCTATTTCCTTTTACTTATTTTCGCTACGTTCGGATACACATGTAAGATGTATTACTTATTGTTTTTCATATATATTAGGGTTTATTCTTGTTTCGTGAGACACATCCGTTGTGGTTTTACAATATACTGGCCGTAAAAGAACCTGGTACACTGGCAAAGCTCAGAGCAGTATGGTTCTGCCAGTGCAATATAGTTCGCCCTTTCTTACGTTAACGGAGTTAATAGAAGATACATTTCGTACATAAAACATTAAAATAATGCTCAAATACATAAAACATAGGCATATTTGTGCAATTAAAATCTGGTATTTATTAAATTTAGAAAAAAGACTCATTATAGCGAGCGCTGACGTCATTCAAGTAACTGACCAGTCAGAGGACTTCGTTTGCTTGGCGAGAAATTTGTCGCGTGGAAGTTTGGCAACCGCGTTTTTCTGCATTCCAAATTAGGCGATAAATAGCCTAATAATGTTGAGGGTTACCTCATTTTTCGCCAATTTCCGAATGAGTACTTGTTGCACAGCCGTGAATAGATCACTGTAACCCCAACAGTGTAATAGGTTAGCTTTGCCGCGAGTATAGCACCATCTTAAATATTTATCTTTCCTAAACGAAATTAATATCGTGCAAAAAAAAGTTTCCTTGTGAAATATAGTTTATTTCTTCCTTCAAGTACATCACTCAACACGCCGAGCGAGAGGGAGATGTCAAACATTCAAATCGCAAAAATTTCAAACATTATTGATTTCAGTTTATCATAAATTGCTAATTAAAAGAATAGAAAGACGAAATGGCTTCAGCGCCCACCAGCGATACACTGAATCAAAGGTTGTGACATTTAGTTGCAAATATTTTTTATAAGGTGCAAATCTTCAAATACGAAGGCCTGGTAAATAATAGAACACAGACAGCGTCCGCTTGGCGTGAGTGTCGTAACCTTATGATCACGTAGCTTGAAGTCTTTGAGAGGCTGAAAGAAGGAATACTTATTTGCATAGTAATTACATTTCAATACTTGCTATTCTCAAAGATTAATACATGTATTATATTATAAGTGCTTTTTCATAGTCATCCACGACATAATAGTCATTGCACACATTTAAAAAGCATTGCTTTATTACAAGTACTACATGAAATTATTTGCCTAATTTTATAAAATTAAATAAATTATTAGTAAAAACATTATAGAGCCTAATTTTTGATGTTCGGTAGAAGATACCGAAACACTTCGGATAGTGATCTCTGTCCTTCTTCTGAAACCGATCGGGCCAGCTTCAGCTAAAAAGAAAGTGTTTAAATTTCAATCCACAGATTTTAAACTTTACACCTATTATCACGCGTACACAAAAATATTTTTTACAACTTTAGTAATATTATCTAATATAGTTAGTTTATTTTATTACTATTTTATGCTTACAGAAATGAAGGAATTTTACATTGATCCAAAAGCAGGTTAAAAGGAAAAACGACACTTTTTTTGTTCTAATTCAGTTTCAGCAATCCTTGTATGTTCACGATTTTTTCTCCTTCTGAGGCTAATGTGATTACCGAAAACCAGACGTCTGCTAATAGCGTATTTGCCATCTGTTATACTACACTGCAGCTATCTTCTATTTAGGTTGGTTAAAACAGATAGAAACGTTAGTATTTTGCAAATTCCAAACCTAATTAAAAAAATTTTGGCTCATAAATTTTAAACTTAATTAAGTTGTGGATCTGTTTATAGACGTAACAAAGATAAACGTTTTTACAGTATGATCAAACGAAGATCACATAATATTTATTCAAGATATTTCCGCGCACATTCTATGTTCTAATCTCTATTTATAAGACCTTGCATAATAGAAGAGTTGACCTAAATTTGGTAACTCTTTCAAGTTAGTAATAATAAGAAGAAATACTAGTAACTATAAATTACCAGAATATCTAATTATTTACCAATATAAATATTACAGAATTGCCAGTCATCAAGGCGATATTTGAAATCCTTGCATAATTTATGATAATGTAATTTTTGCTGAATTCTATCCTCTCTTTAAATAAACGAACGTGAAAACAGTGCATTAATTTTACACTTCCAAATGTTAGCTGCTGTGCAAAATCTTGCGATATTATTATATGAATATTGAATTATACAAATAAGTTGAAATCCTTTTAAATGTCTTTCTGATAGATGCCATCGTTTAAAGCATTATAAGCATGTTCTCGTAGATACGCATATTTTGTGTTGCAACAGTGTAAAACGTTGCGTTCAACCTCAGATAATTGAAAACTAATGAAAACGTTTTACGCACTCTAGAAAAATAGTTTCGTTGGTTTTCTGTTGTTTGATATTTACAAGTTTGTAGCGCTGCAAATTATGCGCATCTAGGAAAACGGGCATTTAGTGCGCAGTTCTTATTTTTCTGCAGTCTACATTGTTGTTGTTGGAATCTGTTTGATTTGTTCACACATTACTGAATAAAACAACTGTTAGTCATACTGCTTTGAATAATGACTTCATGCAATTGGGATATCCACAAGCAATTTACATCATTGTAAGTCTATACTTGGTGCAATTCACAACACGCAAACATGAAACGAATGTGTCTCTAAATGAGCAGATTTCACTAAACCTAATTAGTCGATGGAGTTAAATGACTGAATGTTGCACGCTATATCGTGGTAAGATAAAATTTCCGCTTGTACTATAAAACTTGCCAAATTTTTTGGAACTCCAGTTGCATGGAGAGAAAGAGTATAATTTTGACATTAAGCAAATAGTGTTTGCCCATTTCTTGTACGATATGGCACTACCTGAAGTAGAAAACTATATTCGTGTTTGAATCGATAATTAGAAATTCAATTGAGTCAAATATTTGAAAATTCAGCCATGTTCATACTGAATATACACATTTTGGAATTATAAAATTAAGGGTTTGACATGGATATGACTTGTAAGTAAAGCTCGGCGGACTTGGCGGGAAAGATGGGTTTGTGAACTTTGATGCTTCCTCCTGACGAACACTCCTCGTGGACTTCAATGTTGTGGAGTACTCGACTTCGAAAGCTGCCTCTGCCACGCACATAACACCCTTTTCTCGTCCGGAAAGATCCATGAAATGCTGTTTTGTTACCACTTGTGTTCTCAGACTTTGATTAGGTGCAGACCTTAATTTTAGCAATGTGAGCAAGATCGGTAAGGAATAGTCCAAAGTACCTAATGCCTTATTTAACCACTTCATTCACTTATGATTATTCACACGTTATGCAAATTGATATGGGACGAATACGTCTACAATAATGCAATGCCAAACTGATAAACCGTGTGCGTTCGGGGGCGCCACTTGACTGTAGACTACCCATCGAACTTGAAACACCAAACGTGGTTTTCCGCCGCTTAACTCAATCTACGTGTTTTGGAATACACGTATCCGAGCTAATTTCTGAAGCAAAATTACTGCTCTTTGTCAGGGCCGAACCCGTAACCCTTCGCTCTGAAGATACGATGCAGCCTTGTTGTCTATTTCAGCAACTAACGGACCTTTACCACATTAACCCCCTTAGTTTTCACCTTGCTGGGTTCAATAATCCGGTTGACCCATTACACACTCTCTCTCTCTCTGCTAAGTGTGTGTGCTACCACGACACGAATCTTGGTAGACGTAATAGAGAATTGGGCAGAATTTAAATCATTCTAAAAATGAGATTTGCAGGTTTTGATCACCACACCGCCTTTGAGGAGAAAATGTAATAATCACCTGAAACTTCCGTGTGTTATTCAGTCCGTGGGATCAGATATTACTTAGTTTCCCATGAGACAATTCTGTCTTCTTTATTTCATCTACCTTGTTTGTGGTATTTCTTCACATTTTGATTAGTATTCCAATCCGCTTGGCCAACATAAATTATCATCGCATTTTGGTACTTTTGCAACATTCCCCTATGCACTGCCAATTCAGTTTCTTCCATATAACATAGTTCTGTTCTGCACTTTCATTTACTCTTTTACTGATAATTTCAGTATCTCCTGATTATTTGCAACATGATCATTTTCATGCAATTTTAGTTGGTTTTAAGATCTATTCTTACTACTTTTTGTGGCCTTCGTATTACAGTGCTCACGTGTTCATGTAGCGTACAGTTAATCCCGATGTGAACACTACCCGTGCAAAAAAAAAAAAGATTTACCAACGAACTGGTTGTTATAATCTAGGGATCGATTCGTTATGTCCAAGAAATTCGGATTCCTTATAAAACAATAAATGTATGCGCATCGTACCCTTTACAGACCTGGCGCCATAAAAACACAATCGACTTCTTTTCGCTAGATTTCTTGCCATTGATTGAGAATGGAAAGCATTAATGTATACTGATTATGGCCATACTGAAGATGTGGCACGCGAGGCAATTACCTCGATTTCAAACCTTAAAAGGACCCCAAATGTGATAATAACATGGGAGTGTGTTGCACTATTTGACAGGGCAAAACTAATCTCTAACCTTTTAAGGGTAAAAAAAGAACAAATCACACTTGTCGGATCAAACAATTTTTTTTATGACTAAAGGTCTCATTTGCAACGGTGAAACTACATTTATAAGGAGAAAAAAAACAGGACTATGTTTTCAAGTCTACTATCGAAATCAAATTCTTACACATTGATGAAAAGACTTGCTGATTCATGTCAGTAAGATTTCCAGTTGTTAGAAATTTCTTCGATTTCCTTTACTGCTTCTTTATTTGTCAGACCCAGACTACGTTCGTTAAATAAAAAGAAAAGAATACCCTACAAGTCTGTTGTCGGACACAAAAGCGCATAGAGTGATTATAAGACAATTTTACAAGTAATGACCATTAACTTGCTGCTTAGTGGTGAACATTTCGTTCTCTAATTTATAGCTCACTTTTGTATAGCTCACTATTGTACAGCTATTGTACACTATTGTATAGCTCACTAAGCCGGAAGTATTTTTTGTACAAAAAAATTCACATGTCCCGCGTCGAACTTCGGACTGTTTGTAGTAACAGAAATCCATTTATTTCTTTAGTGACCATTAAAGTTTTAATTGTTATATGTCCTGTCTCTTAATTTTAATGTTCTTCAAGCACTTTTCATAGCTAATGTGATTATTCTTTCCTTTTCATGGCGCGCACTTTCATTTTCCATGGAAAAAATACATTTTGTGAAAGAGAGAGAGAGAGCGTTTCTAATTTCAATACCTATTTCCGCATTTTATCCGATAACGAAATGCATATTCATAGCAAATAGCACTTTTATGCCGACAGCTTGGAAAACGGGACAGCTGCCTCAAGTTGAAAGATCAAATCGGCACTAAATGTAGTAGAAATGTATATATTTAATCTTTCTATTCAATATTCATATGTTAGAATTAGAAAAGAGAATATATTTCTTTAATAATTTAAAACAGCTAATGTTATAAATTTATACTGTTTATGGTGGGCTGGAGGGCGCATTTATAAATCTTTGTCTCAATTACTAAAATTTTTCCGCATGATTCTGGCAATTCTTGAAAACCTTTTCCTTCTCCCGCTGAAATAATTTCGTTATCCGAACACTAAATCTTTCTTTCTACACCTGCTAGAACTAAGTTTAATGTATTTCTATATACATAGATAACAAAGTTAACTTTTAGTGATATCTGATAGACTCTGTGAATAAATAAATCTTTAATTTACAGATCTGTATTTTCAAGAAGATTGATTTTTCAGTGAGAAATTGCTGAATATAGTTTCAGTAGTTAAGAGGTGAATTTCATAATTGAATCAAACTTTGTTTAATCTCTATTTGTGAGTCCATAAACCACTCCTTGAAACCGTAAAATATTCGTTGCTAAAGTAACAATACCATTAGTAAAGAGATGATGGCGTAAATTCTTTTCAACAAAAGAAATGTCCAAATGCCTGATGTTCGGTATAAAGCCTTAATTTAAAACTCTAATTTCTAGGAAAGACTAATTTTTTTGTTAGGTGGGAAGGTAAGCCACACTTATCCTATTTCCGTATCCTTCAATTACTCAATAATACTATTGAGCGTATATTGAACTCAATAATACTATTGAGCGTATATTGAACTCAATAATACTATTGAGCGTATATTGAACTCAATAATACTGTTGAGCGTATATTGAACTCAATAATACTATTGAACGTATATCGAACTCAATAATATTATTGAGCTAATAATACAATCCAGTCCCATTATCGTGAATCTTCTCGGTAACAAAAAATGTGTTCATATGAAAAGTAGTTCCTTCTTTAATGAAAGGATAGGACCTGTTACTATTACTATATAATATGATGGAGATTCAGGAAAGAGTTAGCGTTAAAAGATATTCACGTTATCGTGTTCATGTTGAGTGTGTTTTCCTGTTAACTAGGTTCGACTCTATTTGCGAAGGATTAGTTACTTGCTCCTGTTTTTTTTTTAAAAAAATAAGCACACGGTAATTTGTCAGAGAAACGTTAGTAACAAATGTATCTCTCCATTTTACGGAATCCTTTTGATTCCAAAAAAAGTTCGTGAGATCGGAAACTCGTCAAGGAGAAGTAACATTATTTCTACAGAATATTTTTCAGGAAAAACGCATCGATTCGTAAAAATGTGACCCTTATATATCTGCAAACGTATATTCTGTTATATTTTGCATTTTTATTTATTTATATTTATACTTCTAAAATTTTGTTGATACTCGTATTTTGAACCAGCATAATCTTTTCTAAATGTACTTTTGCTTTTAAAAATACACTTGGGATATAACAAATAAATGAAAGCACAACAAAATATAAATAATTTTGTAGAGATGATGCCATTTATATGTACGGAAATATAAATACGTTTAAATTTGAAACTAATATAATATTGTTTTATTATATTTTCAAGGAAAGTATCTAATAGTATATCTAATAGTGTATCTAATAGCAATCTCACCGATTTGCATGAAATTTACGAAATAGGTTCAGACCAATATATTAATAGCATAATTATATATTATTAGCATAACCGCCGATTTTTAATTCGCAAATTCGTCGATACCAATGTTCGCAAAAATCGTCGAACGCAAATTCGTCGATGTTAATGAATATTGTAATTAATTGGAATGATGAAAAAACTTATTTTTTTATTGTAAGCGGTTAAAGCAACACACAGTAGACTTCATAGTCAAAAGCAAACCCCCTAGAATTATAGGCCGACTCATAAGCCGCCATTTTGTTGTACACTCCAGGTTTCATTTATTAACGTATATCATTCAACAATTAATAATTGTTATACACTATTTTTTTTGCCACCCACGTTTAAATAGATTCAAACTAGAGCTCTTATTTTCTTTTTTTTTTTTAATATTTAGAGAAAAAGGAGGGCCGTCCGTTCTGGATTCGAACCAGAGTTCCCGCGGTATTTTGACCAATTAGATAGATGAGGACAAGAACAAACGCATTTTTCTCCATATATAAGGATATAAGATATTATTACCCTTCACAGGGATAACACAATTGCCAAATAATGGTCAACACAGAAAAGCCTCCAGGCGAGATTTTTGTGAGTTTTTCGTGGGGGAATTTATTATACAATAATTTTTGTCATCCACGTTTAAGTAGCTCAAACTAGGGCTTTGTTTTTAATATTTGGAAAAAATTTAATAAATATAATAATTTTGTTCTCCAAATATAAATAAAAAGCTCTAGTTTGAGCTGTAATTAAAACGTGGGTGGCAAAAATTATTGTATAATAAATTCCCCCACGAAAACTCACAAAAATCTCGCCCCGGAGGCTTTTCTGTGTTGACCATATTTGGCAATTGTGTTATCCCTGTGAAGGGTAATAATATCTTACATTAATAATTGTTTTGCAATTGATAGTTGATAGATCAAACTCTGAGATCCTTAGCTGTTTGCTGAGTTGACCCTGTTTATGATAGGTTCCTTTTACTGGTAACGCCTTAAAGGCTATATTGACATCTAAAAGTCCCGTTGATTTAGTTTCATCGTGGAAAAATTAAGAAGGGTGAGAGTATAGAAGTTGACAAAGCGAGCAAGTTTGTAAAAATCGAAGTTAGATTCGAGAGTGAAAAATAATGGATGCGGGGTAATATATTTTAATGCTAGAGTTATAATACAGAGTTGGGAGATTGGCTGTTTCCGAAAAATTTAAAGTATTTTTAACCAATCACAGGATAGTTACCAAATCGATATCGAGGGGACCAGCAGTCGTCAGGATTGGCTGTTCATATTCCAGAAAAATCATCCACCATCCAATGGTTGCTTTCTCTGACTTCAATTTTCTTCTTTATGTTGTTCAGAGTTTTCTTCAAGTACGAAGTCCATAATTCGTAGCAAACGAGTCCAAATTTTCATATTTTCATAATTCAAAATTCATGTAGAGTCCTTAGGTGGACTTCCTATCTTTTCTCCGTAGAGAATGTAGGTTAATATCTGTCTTCTCTAAGTTTTTTTCTACAAACTGAGTAATCTTTTCTTACTAAGCTTCGAGTTTCAGTACATGCGTTTAACTGTGGAAGGGCATTGATTTCTAATTGGCTCAGCTGCTTTCTTTTTTCTTTTCGTTGGCTTCTAATACTTTCCAGGTCCAGAATTAATGGTTTCTACATCTTTGAAGTATTCTTCAAATTTGTACAAGACTCGCTTCTGATGTTTCATAATATTCTAGGATTTTTCTCTTCGCCTTGTTTCATTTTTCTTTCCTTTGCTTAATAATAGTTTTTCCATTTCTTTTATGCTCATTTCTATTTTCTTTAATTATTTCAATTAATTTGGCTCAATATCACATGAAAATCAGAGTTAGTTTACAGCATTTGATGATATATCACCAAGGCAGCACCAGGAAAAACGTGAGTTTGATAAGGTTGATTCTACCCCTGTGAATCTCCAGTATTTTACTCTTGAAGGAAAAAAAAATATTTAGACATGACAATAACTTAACTAATCACAGATATAGCCAATCACCAATCACTATACAAACACTCACCACAGTAACAAAATCTCTAAAAACAAAACTCAATCAATTAGATTAAAGTTTTAGACTCGCATATAACAACACGAAAATTATATACTAAGCAAACCAACTATCATAATGAAGTTACATAGACACACAGATTCTTAATAATAATTAGCAAAATGGGTAGTGTCAGTCCAATCGCCCCAGTATCCACATATAAAATTCATTGGAAATATATGGTGTGTTAAGAAGGATACAATGTTAAAAGCCAGAAAGTTGGATGATAGCGGGAGCATTTAGGATTTTTTTGTGATCTTCTTCCAGTCGGTATTCTGCTTCATGATTTGACAGTTGCTTTATTGTTTTAAGTAGATCATTTTGAATGGGTCGTTGTTCTTTCTTTTTCATCTCTTTACTCCCTTTTTTCTTTTCAAATTTCTTCAGACATTTTGCAGTTGGTAATGTTTTGGAAGCCTGCGTTAAGAAAGGAGGTGGAGTTTTCACTTCTTCCTTTTCTTCTTCCTTCGTTGAGTATTAATTATCCTTTTCTGCGATTGGTTCCCTCAATTCAGAGAAGTCAGCTCTGATGTGCCCGTCTTTCTTGCAATAAAAGCATTGTGTTTTGATGCTTTGGTAACATACTCTTCAAGTATAGCCTCTAATTTTGATGATTTCATATATATATATGTATCTCTTTTAAGTTCCATCCTAACTTCTCTTATTCCATTTTAAAAGTGATAACGGTCTCAGAGCCATTTTTTCCATCTCTATATTCGACTTCACTTGCTCATATTTTAAGATTTCTTCTCCAACTCAACTATTAGGGTATTCACAGGGAATGGCACAAAAGCGTCCCCAAATTGCGTCGTCTATGGCTAGATACACTAAATACCGAAATCTCCAATCTTTACCCCTTTTGTTAATACTGGAGAATCTGTTTCTTCATCCTTAAAAGTTGCCTCATATTTGGACTGAGTCAATGGTTGAAGATGTGCAAGTCCATCAGCGTCAATGATGATATTAAATATTGCCTCGAAAACTTCTGCAAAATCCGGCCTGTTCTGTTCTAAGTTGATTCTAACAGAGCGTTTCCTTTGACAAATCAGCTTTTTAATAATATCCATAGTTAAGTGTCCAAGCTTTCCTATGCGTACATTCTAACTGAGATCAGAACTCGTAAAAGAACAATTAGTAGTCCTTCGACAATTAATAGCCCAATTTTATTGTCTTACAGAATCTGTTTGAAATCAATTCATTCTATATTTATTCCTCGAATGATTTGAACACTACACAAGAGCACACCCATCTATTTCAAAATATTTCATTGCAAATAGCACACTTTTAAACCACTTAACTGCATGCAGGTATGAATTCGATCACGTGGTATGATGATATTCAAATGGCGAATGCGTCAGCTCTGCTTTTCAGAAGCTTTAGTCAAAAGTGCGCCTGTGCATTTACTCATGCTAACATTCCTTTAGCTTCTAACTGTGGAAGAATAGAGATTTCATTGATTTAGGATAATAATAACTTCCCATCGACAAACTGGAGAATAAAAATCTAGCAGGACTGTGATTCAGATCTTCTGGATTTTTTTGTTTATTTTTATTTGGCTTATATTTTTTGGTTTGTTTTTATTGTTCTAGACCTTTTTGGTGAATCCCATTCAAATTGTTGAAACCGCTATCAGGCACTTTCCTTCCCAACTTCAATGTAATTGAAACAATATAATTGAAAATAGCTGAAATTAATTAATAAAAAACGAAAATGTAGGAGTACCATTCACTCGGAGATTTATGTGAACAAAAGGTTAAAAAAATCATGAAAGAAGCTTTTCATTTCTGTCATAGGATCTTTCCTTTTGATCGATGGACAGCCTCCGATAGAGTGTTTGAGCTCACGCGGAAAAAGATGTACCCGTAATATATTTTCAATCTAAGCTTCTGAGGTGCCACTATTTTTCAATGCCTAATAGATCTTCACCTGAAAGGTTATTATGTGGAAACTAAAGCCTCAGTTTACATGCCTTGCAATGCTGATAATGTACAAAAACACAAATAAAAATAAAAAATAACTTAAACTCGGTAGCTAAATTTTTTGTATCATAAAAACTCAGGTTTTCGGGAATGTAGACAAAAAGATTTACTTCCTAAAAAACTCATAATAAACCTACATCAAATATTTTATTCACTTTTCGAAAATTTTTCATTTACTGTAACAGATACTTAAAAATTTGTGGGTGCACAATGCAAAACTTTTCTTTACTGAATCACTTGATTTTAATTTGAACTATATATATAATTCAAGTATATGAAGTTTAAGGTCAGATAAGAATTTAAATGAAATAAGGAAAAATAAATAAATAAAATGTAAACTATTATGAAGTAAAGTGTTTGATATTTGGAAAATTAAAGAAAGAATATGCATAAAAAAAAGGAAATGCTTAGTAGAAATTACATAGATCAACGGTTTGCAACTTGAGTACGCATACATCTGCAGATACGCGAGAGAAAATCAAGGGGTACGTAACGAATTAGCACTTTGTCTCTGTCTATGCTTGGGAATTCATAACTCTTCTGATCTTTTTCCAAAATAGAAAGAGACAGTTTGCTTCCTAAATTCCTTGTCCTCACCTCACTCTTCCCATACTGAATTCTGCAGTTCCCATCGAATTATCGATACGATATAAGCTTTTTCAACAAGGTATATGGTTAAAACCAAATACTTTACAAAACTGTTAATTGGAAATTATATGTTCCTGTGTCTTACTTGATTACGTGATTTACTTGATTTACGTGATTTACTTGATTACGTGATTTACTTGCTGGAAAGAGCCAAACTCACCCATCATTATAAATGTGTAACTATGTATTTACTAAAATTATAAAGAACTAATACTTGTCTGCTATCTGTTCCATTGCATCAATACACATCGATAAAAATGTTTGGCAATTTTTGAAAAAAATATAAACTGAGTGATAAAAAAAAAATAGATGTTTAAACAACCATACACTATACAAAAAGAATATATTTTTTTTATTAATTTGCAATGTTTTGGCTACATAACCTTTCTGTAGTTTCAAAAATGCATGAAATTTTAATGCTAATAAAAAAGGAAATGTACACACTACTCATACAAAATGGCGATTTCTTGCTAGTACTTGGTCTAACCACCCTTGGCTGTGATAACTGCTTGGATTCTATGAGGCATGGATTCCACTAACTGCTGACAATCATTACCTGCGACTGCATACCAAACATCATGAATTGTTTTCCTTAAATCATCCATTGCAGCTGATTACAATTTAGCAATAGCCCTTTTCATTTTTTCCAAATGTTTTCGATTGGATTAAGGTCAAGACTATTGCCTGGCCACTTGAGACCAGTGATAGCGCGTTCCTGCAACCATACCGTAGTATCCTTGGCTGTATGCCGTGGTGCTCCATCCTGTTGGTAAGTGTACTTGCCATGTGGAAAATAATAATTTGCATTTGGAATGAGGTGACCTGCCAAAATTTCGACATAATGGAGACTGTTTACATTCCTATTAAGGAAACAAAGACTTTCAAAACCATAGGCGCACATAGAACCATATACCATCACACTTGGAGATAATTTGACCTGAGTTGAACACAAGATGAATGTAATTTCTCTTCCTTGAGGCGCACTACTTTTTATTTACCATAATTAAACAAATAAAATCTGCTTTCTTCGCGGATAGAAGTAACCTTTCTCCAATCTACTGTGCTCCAGGTTTTATGTTCTTTATTGAAGATTAGTTATTTTCAGCGACGAAAACAGATTTTGTCTGTTTAATGATGGTAAAAAAAAGTAGTGTGTCTCAAAGAAGAGAAATTCAAAGAATAGAGTTCAAGTACATCCCAGTTAAAAGAAATATAATTAATAATTTATAAAGGCACGTGATAAATTTGTATAGGTTAGAACATGGTTTTATTTGACAATAGCACAGGACAGGTGCATGAGGGCAGACCATAGATCAATAAGGAAAATATGATTGAATGTGTAAAAATGTATTGACATAAGAGTTTACACCCTTGGGGGTGCATATCGACATGCCGATTTTTGACATATTAGCAGAAAAACCCCATACCATGATTACTTGACACATACATAAAAACAAAAATGAGAGAAAAATTCATGTGGTCAAAAGTATATTTACTTCTTCAAAAAATTCTTCCTTGACCATGAAATTAGGTCTGGTACAATATAATTTCTCTTTGTAGTACGCCGAATGAAACAAATGACTCATAATGGTAATTTGTTTTAAAGTAAGAAAACAAAATTCTTTTCTGTACCAAATTCTCTTTCAACAATGTTGAAATTAAATTGTTATCCTTATGTCAATCTTAAAGCATAAGTTCTTAGAAATTTAATCCTAATCTGCGAATTTCACACCCAAAAAAATTGACTTGTTAAATAATAGTATATTGATTTTAGTAATAGGACACTGGGAGGTAAGTATGGTAAATTAAAAAAACAGGAGAAAGTAAAGAAAAATTAATAGTTAACTTACATTGGCCACGCACTTTATTGGAGAGGGCCAGAGTACCCCTTGCTTTGCTGGAGAAAAATTTGCTACATCTTGTTAGTATGAAGTCTTGGCAACAAGTGAAAATTTTTCTGTGGCCAGTAGTTGGCGAAGATTTACCCTTTACGCCAGGGTTCCCACCCTTGCGAGAAGTCGTAAGGCGGGGAAAGCGGAACGTCCACTGGTCCCCTACGTATCTATATATATTTATTTATCTTTTCATTTTTCTTTCAACCCCTTTTCTAAGTGTTGCAGCCACTGGCGTGTAATCTTCTTTGCCAATTTTTCCCCTTTCGCCATGGGAAACTGCTGTCGAATGTCTCTATTTTAATGCTTTGGTTGAAGATTTATTACTTAACTTACGACTTTGAAACTTAACGTTCTTTGTGCATTTCTGGCCATTGCTGAAAGGTTAATGGATTGCAGGTGGCGGTTGAAACAAAAATCCCAGAGAATTAGGCATTTTGTGAGTGAGGGTGTAAAATTACAAGGGATGTTAAAGAGGGGCAAGTGGAAGAAGAACTGTAATTCCAAGGAAGAAGAAGTGGGTGTATACAAGTAATTTTAGAGGAGAATTTAGAGTTGGAAATGTTGCAGAAAGAAAATGGCCAAAGTAGTTTTAAGTGGGATAGTGCTTATTTGGCAAAGTAACATGATTAAATTAATTCAAACGGATTAAACACAAATTTGTAGTAAACAACGAGATATTATAATAATTATTATCTCTGAGAATTCACCACTACTTCTACTGATGAATAGCTTCTCTTGATTGACAATAATGAAAACAAAAAACAAACAATAATTATAGTTAATAGCTCGTCATAAATAATGAAGTTCACTGATCATATCTTCCTCGCTATAATTTCTTTTAACTTGGTTAAAAAAGTTAATGTTTAAATTCTTATTATCTGGCTTGAAAAAAGTTCGTGGGTTTTAGTTTACTTCAAATTGAAACGTTCACCCGGTTTTTTCTTCAGAAAATTCATTACGTAGATTGTTCAATTGAGGTTGGGTCCATTCATTTCATCTTGGGCATATAAGTTTTTTTTTTTTCTTTCTTTAAATTACAATGGTTGCTTAATAGTTCTAGGCATTTAATCTATGCTGTTATGCACTTGAACCCACCTGAAAAAAGAAACAAAGACCGAGACAGAGTAATAAAAACAAAATAGACATGCTTTGTCTTGCAATTTATTTTTTTTATTATGTGTTAAGTGAAAGGTGCATGGCCGGATTATGGGGGCTATTTTAATGGGTTAAATATTTAATGTAGTTTGTTGAAAAGATAATTTTGCTATATAAATTGTCTACTCAACGTTTTTTAGACTCCGTGTCTCTGATCCATAAGAAAGACTGACAATACACACTGGTCGAAGACGTTTATTTTCAGACACAATGAAAATTTTCTTTTCAGGAGAAAATTGTTTCTTCAGAATGTACTCTGGGTAAGTTTAGTAGGTCTGTGAAAGTCCTTCATCATGATGTCGTCCATTGAAATCAGTTGACCAAGGTAAATGCATAAATCTGCAATTTTTAGCTTAATGTTTTCAACCCGTATTCTTACAGTCTCTACGAAATGATTGAACAGGATTTTAGTTTTTTGTAGGTTCGTCTTGAGTCAAACTTCTCTACTTTTAGCTGAAAACTCATGTACCATGTCTTGGAATTCTGATGAGTTCGTTGAAAAAATAACAATGCCATCAGAAAACCGCAGATGATTTGAATATTCACCAGTTAATTCTCTAAAAATTCATCTTTAAATTTGAAGTAAAAAGTTTGGGAGAAATGGTATCTCCTTGTCTCATACCTTTACCAATTTTGATACTTGTGGAATCTTTATGCAATCGAACTCATTTACTTGTATTTTTATATACGCGTTTAACGATGTTACATGAAGTATACGTTAAACACATTTATATATGCGTTTAACCATGTCCATAAGCGTTAGGCTCATATTTGGGCCATAAATTCCCGAATTGCCCAAATTTGGCCATGAGAAGTTGCTTTGGACCATAGTAAATGG
>QLNU02015359.1:4904486-4944559 GCA_006491805.2 Dysdera silvatica | reverse complement strand
TCAAGAGGTCCTGGATTCCATAAAGTTCTTTCGAAGAGAATCTCCACAAAGAGTTGGAAACATCTAGTAAAGTCATCTGTACCAGGTTGCCCACGCCGTGAAGCCATGGCAACATTCAGGATTTGATTAATGAACATGATTGCTTAGCGGAGCACCTTTTCGTATGGGTGTCCAGTCTACTCCAAACTGTCTGCTTCCTGCAGGATATGAGACTATGAAAGGCAACACATTCAGAGATGCAAAGCTATTCGCGGAGTCACTGAGACGGAGCGCTACTATGAAGCAAAATTCCGTGTATGGGATAATGACACTACACATTATATTCTTTTCATCTGTATGTCAAATTCGTTGCTATTGGATAAAAAAGGGTTTTTTGTTTCAGTTCATGAAAATAAATAAAAATTGAAAAATATTTTTTTCGCATGATAACGGTTTAAACTAAGTATAATGCAAACGGATATAAAAATAGACGCTCCATATCAAATTTTTAATTAAACACTGAAACTGATAAGGGCGGTGATAGTCTCTTTTTTACTCGGGTAATTAATATCCTGCAAAAACCCTAGATTTAATCGAATTTTTACAAGTAATAGTTCTCGCTTATATAATGACATCAGTACTGTCGCTTAATTTAGTCCTAACTTGGTTCTAATCATGAGAGAAATATAAATTTAGACCATCAAGTTTCGATCCTAACAATATCTTTTAGGTATCTTATGATTGCCATCGATTGAATTACGAAGATCCTGGTCTTCACAACTTCTTAGTGAAAGTAATATTAAATTTCAGACAGTTAAAAATGCCTTGTGTAGTAACATGGCCAATTTTTCTTTCCTAATTCTCATTAAACACTTTATGAAGTGTTTAGTTAATCGTCGGAGAACATGATTTTATAAAGAATAATTTAAACTTATATGAAATGAAGTTCAAGATAAGATTTCAGTGAAGAAATGGCTGCACGATATTGTCTATGAACTGAAATACATATTTTAATTCATGTTTATTCATATGATAAATATTATGTAACAGATAACTGTTCTTTGCGATTTATGGGGTAAGAACTTGCATTTTAAGGGATTATCTGAAGCCCTGGTATTTAGTGAATCAAAACTTGGTTTCTTGCCATATAAACAAATGTCTTATCTCAGCACCATCATACAGTTTTAAGACCACAAATTAAGGTATGATATACAGTACCATGAGGATGTCATATTATAACCATGGGCTCCCATATGAGGGGCATTGGGGGCTCGAGCCCCCTAGCCGTTTAAAAATTTTATTTGCCCGAACCTGCTACGCATTTACTTTCAAAAGTTTTATAGTCACATTTTAAAATAAGGTACTTTTTAGCTCATTACTAATTGTCAAGCAATATCAATTATTTTTGTAGCGTTTTGGTATATTGTACATTCACTAACATTTTTGACATCTTTGAGAAAGTGGTGATAATTTTTCTCACCCCCTCCTTCAAGTACTCGTACGGGCGCCCATGAACATATCTCAAATTATTTTAAATTCAAATAAAAGTTCTCGTAACGGGATGTAAAGGATATAGTTAAGTGGCTTAAACTGATGTATTATATATGTTTCTCCAGAGAAGAGGATTTTAACGTTTACGTAAGTTCCTGTAATACTTTATTAATTTTTTTCTCGTTTAAAAATGTTCAGTTGTTAAAGAACGGATATGCAGTTCCATCACCAAAAATACTTCCAGTATCTAAACACTGAAAAATCTCCTTCTTTCTCTTACAATCTCTCTCTTATACACGCAGGCAAGTGCGTTTAACTTAAATGGACCAACAATGGAATTATCCAATAAATGAAATGGCATAGTGAGAGTTCCATGTGTAGTGAAGGCAATTATAATATCCACTCTGAACCTTTTCTTGTCCTTAAAATTCTTTAGCATCCGGTATCACTTATATATAAACGCAATTACAAAAATACACACTGCAAATGCAAGACCGTGAAATGGACTCAGAATCATAGGAGGTATGTGGGGGCAGGACAAAAAGCAATTGTGTCTTCCACAACAAATTCCATTGTGAGCCACGCGCAAAATTCACCATAAAATGGCGGGTCAATAGCAAGGAATATAAAAACTAAATCCTGGAAGATGACTGGAAAGTCATTCTGTTCAATTTTTCCATAGCATATAAACAAGTTCATTGTTATAAAAGTTTTATATAATTACCAAAATTAAAACTTACAGTATATGGCGCACCATCTAGAGTTTTCAGGAAAAATTAAAAATAACGAATTTAAATATGAAAGGTCTCAATAATCAGCTCTTTCATCTGATTGTACTTACTTATTTATTACTTCCACTTACTATATTCAAATCTGAGCAGCAGGCCTATTCTCTTTTCATTCCAATTTATCAGTTGCAGTTGAAAAATCATCTGTAAGGCAGAAGTAAAAAGTTTTGGAGAAATGCTATCTCCGAAACCAAAGCCGTGTCTCTTTTTCTGTTTTATGACAATTTTAGTTTGATCTTAAACCTGCAGCTGAAATAAATCACCTATCACTGATTGTCTCACTTTCACATACCGTGATTTCTTCGGAGAGCTAACAAATGTACAATACATAATTCTGGAAATTTTAAACACCGAATAAGTTCAATATGCTTAAAATCAATATCGCATATATATCCGCGTCATGTTGAATTAAAAAACGTGAATAATCTGATATTATTAAAAAAAATTGACGGATAAAATTAACGAACAATAATAGGGATTGATGTTGATAAAATAGATTAAATAATAATAGTTTGTGTATGTTATAATACTTGTAGAAAGATATGGAATGATTAACTGATATTTGTTTAAGTTGATGGCGTTACACTATATTATATGGTTTTGTTGTGTGAAATCAATTTATATTTTAATCATTGATAATATGTGAGACTCAAGCTAATACACAACACCTTGGCGGTAATTTTTCAGGTCCTGGCATGTTATACTCTAGTAATTTTTCAGGTCCTGGCATGTTATACTCTAATAATTTTTCAGGTCCTGGCATGTTATACTCTAGTATTTTTCCGGAACCTTCCACAGTATATAACTGCACCTTTATTGTTTAATGTATGTAGAAAATAAATAAACTTATTTTTATGATTCCGAGCAGAAGAACTTCGTTTTAGAATCTTTTTCTCACCCGAAAATTTCATCAGAAATGGCCCGAATTTCTTCTAATGTCGATATTTCTGGAAAATCTGCCCTCTATTAATTAATATAAACAGTAAGAGAATGTAAGAGCAAGTACATTTTCATTTTACAGGATATTAGTGATAAAGGTAGTAAGGTTCAGTGAACTTTAAAAAGAAACATGCAAATCTCAAAAACAGGTAAAACACTGCGGTAAATTTTTATAATTTATTAAGTTTTCCTCTCCTTTCTTGTAACTCGTGACTAATTATACTTGTAATGAAGGCAATGATTGTAATTAATTAGGTCCGTCATTTATTGGAATTTCACTCAAGATTTTCGCGACCCTGAAGCAGATTTTCCTTATTTCCTGAAAATGAATATGCAGCCTCCTTTCTTTGCCAAGCTGCATCATTAAGCTTAAATGAAAATGCGAAGTTCGGTAAACTGATGGATCTTAAATGACGTTTGTAATTTTTTGATTACCGGATGAATGTACATCTATATTCTACGATCATGAACAATAATTTTACTGGCTGTTGCGGAGCCAAAAATGAACTTTAAATTGAAATTGCACGGAAAATCAGAACATCTCACTGAATTTATTTTCGTCTCATAGTTGGGAACGTTTTGTTATAAATATTTCAAATGCTTTACAGCAGAAAGAAAGTGTGTTCACCCATGCTTGCATATTTATCATTTGGGTGTTCTGAGTGTACCATTAGATATCTTTGGTTCTTTTTTTAGCCAAAGTATGGAAATTTTATTAGTCTATTATTCTGGACAAGAATGAACCCAAATGTCTATATTACAGAAGTTAAAACGTTTGTACGGTAAGAATGATTAACGGCTGCACATAAGTGCACATGATAAGTTCAAAATAAATATTTTAAACGATTTTTGTTTCATCCTAACCATACATGTATGGAAATTATGGTATAATGACTCGCAGAAAGGAAAGGAATTTTTGGAAGCTTGGTGTTGTACGATCCCACGACTTGTTTTTGTTAGACAAGTGCTCTAACCGTTAAGATACATTTGACCGGTTAATGTAACAGGTCATCTGACCGAATAACCGATTCACAGTGAAAAGTTTAAATATACTCTCATCAAGAGGAATGGTAGGTCACCTGTGGTTTAATCGTTATATTATTTATCCAGAAAACAAGAGACGGTATACAGTTTCGTCCGTGGAAACACCAACTGGGGAAACCCCGCACCCGACGATGTCAGATGAACACCCCCAACTCGAGGTTTTGCAAAAATCCTGTAAGGTTCTGGTAGAGGTTTTGCGATGTTTATTACGCGACTCCCCGAAGCTCAGGTTATCCCATGATTCCAGAAAAATCTACTACCCTGATGTATCACATTCTGATATAATACTTTCATCGAATGCCAATCTGGTTCGTGACCCTCCCTGAAGACATGTTCAGCCAACTGGCTTGAATCGTCTCCCCTAGCTACCGCACGCATATGCTCCTTCCCTCGTAGACGTATCGATCTTCCCGTCTGTCCAACATACACCTTGTCACAGTCTCCACACGGTATTTGGTAAATAGCACCAGATTTTTCCTCCTCAGGGACGCGATCCTTAACTTTAAGTAATAGATCACGCAGGGTGTAGACAGATTTGTAGTAGGTCTTAACATTCACACGACCGAGAATTCGAGACAGCTTTTTTGAGACACCCGCCACATATGGCAAAACCACTGATGTCTTCCTAGTCTCACCCTCTACATTCCTGTTTCCACCACTAACACCACATTAGTTACGAGCGATAAATTTAGTCGGGTAACCGTTCTTTTTCAACACGCTTTTATTGCGTCATAATTCAAAAAAAAAAAAATACCGGTGCTATTCATCAAATACCGTGTGAAAACTGTGACAAATTGTATGTTGAACAGAGTGGTTTGATACGTCTACGAGAGAAGGAACATATGCGTGCGGTAGCCAGGGGAGGTAATTCAAGCTACTTAGCTAAACGTGTCTTCAGGGAGGGTCACGAACCAGATTGGCATTCGATGAAAATATTACATCAGAATGTGACGAATCTGGGGAGTAGACTTTTTCTGGAATCATGGGAAACCTACGGTTTGAGGAGTCGTGCAATAAACATCGCAAAACCTCTACCAGAACCTTACAGGATTTTTGCAAAACCTCGAGTTGGGGGTGTTCATCTGACATCGTCGGGTGCGGGGGATTTCCGGAGTTGGGGGTTTCCACATCGACAGCCGGAACTGTCCCGCACTAGATAGCGTCAGACGGGGATACCAACATGCGCGTATACAAGCTTTGCACTTTCACTAACTCTTAATTCCACCTTCACCTGACAAATGAAGCATGACTCCTGAAATATCGTGTTTTTAAACCTTACGCCAGTGTCAAAATAACTGTTTGTTATGGAATCTTCTGGTGAAACTCTGCTTCGATTATATTGTAGTTTAAATTTAGATGCATGTTGTGGTTTGTAAACAATAAGTCGGTTAGTGAGTAAATTAAAAAAAAAAAACTTTCCCAACCGTTAGAAAGGACCCTTGAACGAAAAATTTAATTAGTGTGTGTGAGAATCATTTACTAATAATCCTTGACAGTGACATACCTGTGGTGAAGAAACCGAATTTCATTATCTTCCACCGCAGTTCATTGCTGGGAGAATAGTCATAATTTTAAATTTTTCGGGGACTTCTATCATTAATCAGTTGCAGTTCGATTTTTTAGAAACATTTCATATTTAGGAGAATTCACACAACTTCTTTAATGAGTACAAATCGATTGCTGGCTTCAGCAATGCCTAAAACGCTTTATTACACGATTCACATCTCCTTAATGATTTACGTGTTTAGCATACACACAGAATAACTAATAAGTTTATGAAAATCGTAGCCAAAATAATGTAATATAGTGTATAGAGATTTTTTTAAGAAAAGGTTTATTTACAAAATTCAATAAAAAATATTGTTATGATTAATAAATTTGACACCCACATTTAAGCTAATACTAGAGCTATATCTTTTTTTGTTTGGTATAGTAACAAAAGAGTCATCATCCCCGTCCTAAAGTCGAAATATAGTCCCTCCGTTGAGCCCAGAGTGTCCTATCCGCTAAACCAATGAGGACAGGAACAGCACCCTCTTTTTCCGTATATAAGGATATAAGATACTATACCTTTCTCAGGGCTAACACAATTGAAAATTAATGATCAACACGCAATGCTACGTTGGGGATGCAAGTTTTTGTGAGATTTTTGCGTTTGATTTTTATCATGATCGATAAAGAAACATTATTAGGCAATTGTGTTAATCCCGAGAGGGGTAATAGTATCTTACAAAAAATGTCATTATTTCTTTTACAGTCGTATTTACATAAAACACGATGCACTTAAGTTTAATTCTTGACGTAAAAATGCCGTTATGGTCATTGTGCTATTGATAATTCAGCTATAATATTGATGGAATTATTTTGTTTTTATCCCTTTGCAAAAAAAAAGCAAAAGACTCAGGATTCTGAACCATGTTTGAATTAACAAAACTGTGACAGTATTTCAGATTTCGTATACACAGTTTTAAAGCTTTTGAACATTATCAAACAACCCCGGTACTAATTTGATGACTGGTGAGAGAAAGCACTGAATCATTTATTTCGTTCTGTTGATTGAACTTCCTGTACTTTTCTAACAGTCTTTCGACTGAAACCTTATAAATAAATCAGGGCGTAAATAAAATAGGCGTCGACAATGCGTAACGGTCAAATGCATGCACAATAAAAGAAGACAAATTAGTGCACGCGATAAAGCAATAATAACAAGAGACGTGCCATCGTAAACTACAAGTGAATTTTTAAACTAATACAGCTAGTCGTAAATTAAAATTGTGGGAACTAAGAGCCGAAGAACTCTGTTCCATCTTGATGAAGCAAATAACTTCATGAATATAATATTTTTTTCATAGGCAAAAATATGATCTATTCTAGAGTATAGTGAGTTTGAAAAGTCCTAAATAAAAGACTCAGAATGAATATATAAAAAATAAACATGATAAATGCATTTAATACACATAATTTTTAATTAAAAAACTCAATGCAAATAAGCGAAAATTGTTTGTAAAAATATCTCTGCTTGCAACTCTTTTCGTGAATTAGTTCTATTTATTATTATATCCTATTTCAATAAATATACTCAAAAGTAGGACTTCCATATTGTGGGCGTCAAGGACAGAATTTGCCATGGTCTTGGAATAACACCCTTCATTTATCATGAAAGTTGGAATTTTTTACAGTGAAAAATATACTTTTTGGGAGGTCATGGCCGCTGTGTTCACTGTCCTGTGTCCGCGCTTGCTTTAAAACCCAGGTTTTTATCCTTATATGACATTAATAAATAGCTTTTCGTTCATATCACTAATATACGCAATATATTGAAAATATTTGCATCTCTTTGATAAATTTTGTTTAAAATGCTTTATCGTCGTATTTAAAAATTATGAGGATCTAAAAGCGAAATCTCATACATTCGTAGCCGAAATTAGAAAACAAATAGGTTAAAAGAAACGACAATCAAGAAAGAATAAAGAAAATGATAGAGAAAAGAGGGAAAATATTACAAAAGAAGAAAAAACTAAAAAAGAAAAAAAATGGAAAAATAAAATAACCAAGCTAATAATTCTTAATATTTTTATTTTCCCTATTCTGCTGCCTAGCTTCAGTTAAAAAAAAAGAAGAAAGAAACGAAGGAAGGAAGGAAGGATGGACGGACAATCAATGTTCTTCTCTCATATTTGTCTTATAAAAGTTTTTATTGTCGACATGTAAACGATTTCTTAAGAGTAATCAGAGAAAGAAGAATTAACGTAAAAATTTCTCAATTATCAATAGAAATTATATATATGTAACCGAATCTTAAATACTGCAGATCGAGAAATAAATACTTTTGGTAAAATAAACATTAAGAAAAAGCATTTAAATGCGTTTTAATATCCCAATAGATTTTCAAAGCAATTAAACTCACAATTTAGATAGCAAATATTCCTATTATTTAATCTTTTTTTCAAATGTTCTGTGGATAAAGCCATTTCCATAGTTTGTTATCCTTTCTTTTCCTGTTTTGGAATTCTGCGGTATGTTAGCCCTAAAGCTTAAAAAAAAATTGAACAAAGAATTTTTTTATCTCTTTAGTTTCAGAAAATTCAAGGGATTTTTTCCTCGTGTTCGTTTTTCCGATAAATATCGCCAAATTACAAAAAAAAAGCCACACAGAGCATTTGGCAAGATATAAAAGAAAAAGTTGGGGTAAATAAGAGATTAAAAAAAAAATCACACTTATCTCCGAAGATTACGATTTAGATACCTTTATGTTCTGCGTCATCGATTTGACCGCATAGGGAGTAATAATAAAAGAAGCAAAAAAAGATAAAATATAATTTTCAAGTCTTTTGAAAAAAAAAAGTTTTGTATCTTGGATTATTTTAAAAAGCATGGGAAAAATGCAACGTTTGAGACCACTTTACGAAACATAACGACATATTTGAGAAATTCACAGCAATCGGCCTGGCTTATACGAATATAGATGGTCCCATAAAATATTGTTCGATTAAGCGAGTATTCAATTTTCCGTAGAAAGAAATTATAGCTACATATTTACTTAATTGATGGCATAATGAATGTGATTGGTCTGTCTCAGTCCCCCTTCTGGAAAAGCGGAAATTAAAAATTAATGCTATATGGAAAGAATTGGGGTGGAGACTATGCCTCTCCACGGACATCGAGAATAGCTATACCAATGTCTTAAATGCCCTAGTATGTCAGTACTGACAGCACACAGATTAACTATGGAACAATACTGAAAAAAAAAGATCTTGTATAGAAAAAAACGTTATGCACAGTTACGTATTTTGTAGTGAAAGAAGGATTTTCTACTAGCATTCACATGCTTCATTACATATGGCGAAAGAAATCCACCAAGCGTTATTACTTTGTCACGGCTCTCGCTGAATATTTTTCAAAAGCTTTTTCTATTGCCTAAAGCAAATTGTGGGCAGTGAGGGGAAAATTTGTGAGGAGAATTTTTTCCTTCACGCACTTATTACCTTGCTTGAACACTAATTTTCATACTTTGATGGTTTGGCCTTTATTCGGTAACCTTGGGACTTTCTCAAATATTATTAGTAAAAACAAGGGAATTTAACATTGACTTTATGCGAATAATTTTGATTCTGATCGATTATACACCGTTCATTTGGGTATTTGTCTATCCGTGAGTTGAGTTAGCGGAGCCGATTATTTTGAAGATATTTCAATGGCTGACTCCCTCCCTCGTCATAAAAATTAAAAAATTCATAAGGTTTTAGAGTTGTAAGAAACGTACATTCGCTCTAAAAAGAAAGCAAACAGCAATTGTGTATAGCGTCGCATTTCTGCCTAGACTGACAAGTCAGCTCTTTAGGGACCCAGCTTCGCAGAGGGCCCTGGCGCCGAAGGTTCTTTTCCCACTTTTTCATCAACTATCTTAATAAAAATTTATAATCTTTTTTCAATAACCTTAATAAAAATTTACAAATGACCTGTTTTTTCCCTTCAACAATCATTTAAGTTCGTAGCAGATGAAAATTCAGGCAGTTTATAGATTACAGTGAAGTCATATGCCCAAATTACCTTCATAGTAAACTAATTAAACATACAACGATAATTCTATGGTGTTAGAAAAGTATAAAATCGATGGTATAATTATATTATTATTATTTATCTGCGAGAAATATTATTAACACTGCATAAAATACAAGAGATTGTCCTATGTAGTGTAGTGTCCGTAAGGAGAAGTGATGGACAACTTTAATTCTAGACATCTAGGATATTAAATATAAGGTCCCGCGCTTTTATCGATCCCAATATGTTGTGAAGAAAACAATAAATATGGCACATTAATCGACAAAACTCGTAGTGCGTTACTATGGACCATACGTTGTGAATGAAGTAAAACAAATATATGGTGCAGATTCGATTAATTTCAGACTTTTCGGACATTCTATACATTGAAATATATGTAATGATGGCAGTGCAAACTTCAATCTACTTTCACCTTTTAGATTTAAAGATACAAGTAATATATAGTGTTCAGGGTTTAAGCTGCAGTCGCATTTTTCGCAAAATGCGACGAGTTGCTCGAAAATGCGAAGAAAAAATTATTGCCCATCGCGAAAATGCGACAGGCATTTTTAACCACAGTTTATTCTCTGAAAACAGGATTCCTCGATTCCAGAATATCCGTTTTGCACTTCAGCGATCTTTTCTTGTTCCTTTTTGTTTCCTCTTCAAAATTCTTAACAGCACCTGTTAAGCATCGTTGATATAAATAATTTCATTGATACGATTTTTCGAGCAACGAAAGCAACTAATATTTTTTAGCATTTTGCTACAACTTTTTTTCCCATTTTAGCATTTTTGCGACAGCATGTTTTGAGCCAGCTTAAACCCTGATTGTGTTACAATTTTTCATTTAATTTTTTAATTCATTCTTGTATATAATTATTAGGTTATCACTTTTGCAGATTCAAAAAAGTACAGTTATAGTAAAACATCGAAAATAACATAATAGTATGTTTTAAAAGAATTAATTTCAATGATATTAAAGGTCTCTATCTTCTTAATTTTTAATCTATCGCTAATTAAAGCATATTTTTGCTGGGGAATTGAATAGGGACATTTTCACACTTAAATATAATAAACACCTTTTTACACTTGTTTCTGATACTCATAAAATTGGATTGCAGACGTAAGTGTGTGAAAACTAATACTATGATACAAATCTGAAAAAAGAAGATAATAGATCAATTTATACATAAAAGAGCTAAAATTGTTATAAAATCAAGTATAAATACAATTATGTGAGAGGAATATTTCACATTATTACTTTTTTTATTTTGACAAAATGGAAGTTAAAGCCCTTTTCGTATCACGCAACTCCTTTAGTTATTTTTGTGTGATTCTTAGAAATGAGGTACCGTTGTCATGGAATTATTTCCTACTTTAATCATGAGAAGAAATTTCGACTGTTCTCACATAATATTATACAACATTTTACCTCTTAAATTAATTTAGTCTTTCGAGAGGGAGAACAATATTTTCCATTTGTTTGGCAAAGCTGATACAGTCTGTCTATGGGCATTGCCTTCCTCGATATATCTTACCGTGGATCTCAAGGGATGTATCGCAAATCAGGATATATCACGACCGTAATGAAATACTTTATCCCTCCACAAGTACGATCATAGGGTATATTAATTTTCCAGACACAGAGAAGGCTATTGATAAGTAAGTATAGTGATAATAATAAAAAGCCCCAAATCACATTGGTAGTTGAACTTACATTTGAACGCATTAGTAGTTTGAACGTATATTTGAACACATTAGTGGTTTGAGCGTGCGTTTGAACACATTAGTAGTTTTAACGTGTATTTGAACATATTAGTAGTTTAAACGTCTATTTGCATACATTAGTAGTTTGGACGTGTATTTGAACACATTAACAGCTTGAACGTATATTTGAACACATTAATAGTTTGAAAGTGTATTTGAACACATTAGTAGTTTGAAAGTGCATTTGAACACATTAGTAGTTTGAACGTGTATTTGAACATATTAGTAGTTTAAACGTCCATTTGCATACATTAGTAGTTTGAACGTGTGTTTGAACATACTAGAAGTTTGAACATGTATTTGAACATATAAAAAGCTTGAACGTAGATTTGAACATATTGGTAGTTTGAACGTGTATTTGAACACATTAGTAGTTTGAACGTGTATTTGAACACATTAGTAGTTTGAACATGTATTTGAACGCATTAGTGGTTTGAATGTGTTATTTACGCAACAGCATAAACAATAGATTTCACCGAACTCAATGCTGCACTAAGGCCACGTTTCACCAACCTTAGTTAATATTATGTACTTTTTCGTTTTTATCCATCGAGTCAGCGGAGCTTACGATTGTCAGAAAAACATAAGAGACAATCTATTAACGATGAATGCAAATCACTCGATTTTATCCAGTTTTTGCTTATAGATTTATATTAATTGCCTTCAAAAATAAAATATTTAAAAATAATAGGGACCGGAAATTTTCATTTTGGAAAATGAATTTATATACAATAGGACTCATATCTCTTCTAACGAGACCATTTAACGTGTTTCTGGATTTAGCGTGGAAACTATAGATTTTATTTAGAATTATATTAAAGAGCAATAAAATTTTATTGCTTTGAACGAGCAAGATTTTGGCTCTCATGGTCTGAACGAGGAAAAATGGCCGATCAGTTTATGTTTAAAACAAATCAGACGGTATACCTATTGTACAATTTATATTATTATATATTATCATTCTTAAATTTATTACCATTATTTTATACCTAATGATTTCCTCTTTCAGCAGAATCGCCTCTTTTCATTCTATTTAAGAACGTTTTTTGATTTTTATATATAAATCCAGCATTAGATGGATGGATGGATGGATGGATGGACGGGTGGGTGGGTTGGTTGGTCGGTCGGTCAGTCAGTCTCGTCTATCGAGTAACAACTGGTTCTTTGACAGAATAAAGTGTAATTTCGATATCTTTACCGATACCGTTCATAACAAATTGATCCTCAATTCCCACAGTATATGTAGAAGCGTTTATATTGGCTCAAACCTGTTGAAAACGTTTAAACAATACTATTTCGGGTCCAGACGACGTAGCAAAGCACATTTTTTATCTATGTTCTTAAAATGGTTTGTTCCAATGAGCAAAATTTTCTAATTATTGAGGTTTTATATTTTCACCCATTTGAATATATTCTCTCACATAATGGACCTTAATTAAGCAACATAATAAATTAACAAAAATCAAGTATTCCATTTATGCACATTTGGCGAAATCTTGCTACTTTATCGTATCTTCCCGTGCTTACAAAAACAAGTTTATAAATTCGGGAAGTAAATAATAATAACTTATTAAAGCTAAAATAGATACAAAAATATAGCTGCATTTTAACTGCATTTTTGAAATTGCACTCCATACATTTGCTCTTGCTAAAGTGCAAAATATATATAAACATTTCATGAAACTGTGAATCGCTCCTACCAGTTCGAATTGTCTAGAACCCCTTATTATCGAGGTTTTAATGCATGTCCATTTTTCAAAGTAAATTAACAAATAACATCCTATATTTCCTTATTGTTGTTAATATCTTTTAGTGTCTGGCTGACTCTCACCTTATTTTTAGCCATCTCCCATAGCTTATGGGAAACTAAGATCTGTTGCTTGTTTAAAAGGATCAGAGGATGTTCAGTTCTCCACCAAGTGTACAGCCGACTGTAGACAATCAAAGGGGGCAGAATCTCTGGGTGACAAGTAATAAGTACTGAAAGTGACGACCGCTCGTAAAAGCGTCAATGATTGCCGGTTTTACTGGTGCATAGGTATTTATCGTCATCATCAACGTCACCCAAATCGCCAGGCACAAATTGGCCGAAGCACAAAAGTTTAAAAATACGCTGATTGTTTCCCCGTTCATGAAGCATCTAATTTTCTGAACTATGCCGTAACTTGTATTTTCGATTGCTCCCGGTAATTTGTCTTTCAAGAATTCTATTTTTAGGGATCAGATGTTGATAACCCCCACAAGCCCTGTAAAATGGGAGAAAAAAAAAACAATATCGGCAGGCCATAATTTCGGTATCGTAATTCTGTGGATAACTTGAGAATAAATGCAACCCATTATTTTCAGACCGCATACCCTTAGATAAAAGTAAGAGAAGACATTATTTATGGCAAACACTTTTCAGATTATATCTCTTAGGTGTAGTTGGGCAATTGAGGAATAAAAATATTCAAAAATGGAACGAGTTTTTCATTCAGAAAATATTAATACATCTGAAATTTTAATATACGTAGAAAAGGTTAAACACTGGTAAAATAGCAATGAAAAAGATCACTCAAGCTTTCGGACGCATCAGCAGCAGTCCTTCATCAGGAGTAATGACGATGTTATGTTTCTGTCTCTTTTTTATACTTGAAATTTCTGGAAAACCCTTCATCAGAGTAGTCCCGCAGAATGGGAAAACCCAATGGGAACCAATGGGAGGCCTCCAATAGAATCATGGAAGAACCCCAATAGGGACCAATGAGAAACCCACACTGCGGGTTACCTAATGTTGGGGATGTCCCATACATTTCAGAGTAAGAGTTGTTTATAAGTTTCTGGAAGTGGTTGTGATGTATTAATGGCTTTCCCGTGTAGTTTGTAAGTTTCCCAAGATTCTAAGAAGAGTCTACTATTCTTGTTTGTGATGTGACGGTGTAGTATTTTTGTTGAGTCCCAGTCGGGTTCGTGTCCGTGTTGTAAAGCGTGTTCTGCCAGACGTGAGGCTATGTCTCCTTTCGCGAGTGCTTGTTTGTGTTCTTTTTTTCTTGTTTTGATCATTCTTTTTGTTTGTCCTATGTAATGTTTGTTGCAGTCTTTGCATGGTATTTGGTATATGGCGCCTGTGAGATCTTCTGGTGGAACTGGGTCTTTAACTTTTGTAAGTTGTTTGCGAAGTGTTGTGACAGGGGAATAGAATGTTTTGATATTTGCCTCTTTAAGGATGCGAGAGATTGTTTCGGAAATGCCGTGAATATATGGAATAGATATGCGGGTGTGAGATGTATTGTTTAAAGATGTACTATTGGGTCTACAGTTTCTGAGAATGAATCGTTTAGGGTATCCATTATTTTTAAGTGCCGTGTGTATGTGTTTTGTTTCTGTGTTTGAAAGTGTTTCATTACTGCAGTGAGAATTCGCTCTAAGACTTAATGTTTTAACAACGGAAGCTTTGTGGCATGTTGGATGATGCGATTTAAAATCGAGATATCTGTCTGTATGTGTGGGTTTACGGTAAACTGAGGTGAAGATTGAGTTATCGTGAGATCTGTGTACAAGAACGTCTAGGAAAGGGAGTTTATTGTTCTGTTCTGTTTCGTATGTGAATTTTATATGTGAGTTTAAGTTATTAAGGTAATGGAAGAAGCTTTGGAGTGTATTAGTTTTAAGTACAACAAACGTGTCGTCGACGTATCTTTTCCAGAATTTAATGTTAAAATTCGGTGAGGACAAAGCAGTTTCCTCAAATGACTCCATAACCAAGTTAGCTACAACACTTGAGACCGGAGATCCCATGGCAGTGCCAAAAACTTGTCTATAGATAGAACCATTTGAGGAGAACACAGCAGAGTCCAGACAAAATTTCAACAATGTGCAGATGTCGTGAGGTGTTAGTGAAGTGCGTTCATGTAGTGTTGTGTCATTTTGGAGGCGTGTAAGTGCGGTGTCGATTGCAAGTGATGTGGGAATGCAAGTGAAGAGAGAAATTACATCGAATGAGACCATGAGGTCGTCGTCGTCAAGTTGTAGGTTATTTAAAGAGGTGCAGAAGGATTGGCTAGTAGAAACAGTGTAGTCGTTATTACCGATTGTAGGAGAGAGTAGACGTGCAATATATTTTGATAGGTTATATGTAGGAGAGCTGCAAAAACTAACTATAGTTTTAAGAGGAATATTTTGTTTATGAATTTTAGGTAATCCGTAGAAGGATGGTAAGCGGCCGGAAGTGCATTTTAAAGAGTCGTAGAGATTAAATGTAAGTTTTTTAGATTTATAGAGTTTTAGAAGGAGAGAGTTCATTTTGGATTGAATTGTTTGTGTAGGGTCTTTTGTGATGCGGGTGTATGTATTTGTATCAGATAAGAGTGTAGTAATTTTATTTAAGTAGTCTGGACGATTTAAGACGACTGTAGTACGGCCTTTATCAGCTGGCAGTATGACAAGGTCCTTGTCGTTCCGTAGCTCCCGGAGGGCAACCCCTTGCATAGGCGTTAGGTTGTCCCCAGGGAGTTTTGGACGCCGAAGGAGTTCTGTTACTCGGATATCAGCTGCAATACGTTCATCGGCGTGATATTTTAATATATGCGTTTAATTCCTTGAAAGATTATATACACGGGGATTAAAATTACGCCAATCTAGCTCAAAATATTGTATAGTTTAAAATAACAATAAAATTATCAAAAATAGCGATTTGCGTAAAGGTGTTTTCAAAAAAAAAAAAAAATTCGCGAATCTTAGGAAAGACTGCTAAATAATATGAAATTATTTAATTAAATCTCTGTTTAGATACTGTGAATTTATGATTATTTCATTAATTATTTATAATTATATATATGTTAATTATAAACTTTCTTGAGATGCAAGAAAGAAATACGTTAGGATACACAGGAATTATTTTTAGAGTTTGAAACCTTTCCTGAAAATGTTCAAAGATCTTCCTTGCTCGAGTCATTCAATCCACTACAAAAAGTCTTTTGGTTTCACCATCATTTTTCGTAATAAATTTATGGCCATTCTTGTTTGCCAACATTTTGGAAAATGTCTACCGAAGAAATGAAAATTCGAACTGGAAAACCTCAAAAAATAACGAAAAATAAACGATAAAAAACCGTTCATCATTTTATGCTACATTTGTCCTTTATGTTTTGGACTAAGAACGATGTATTACATAAATATTTCATTTGTAATTTTATTCGTTACTTAAACTACACAACCGATGGAACTTTAATAAATGTCTTTCAGTGAAATCACAACTGTTTGAACGTAGTTTAAACTAGATATTTCACACATGGGAATAAGCATTTTTGACAAGTCATTACCTATAATCGCATCCATAACAATAGCGTAGTCAATTTTGTTTCAGTTTTAAATAAGTTCCTAATATTTAACAATTTAAACATTTTGTAACAAAATAATAAAATTACTAATTTGTAACAAAATACATGTAATTTTAATACATTAAATTTGATTCGATAATTGACTGATGTATATGTTTTAAATGTATCTTGTAAAAACTTAATTTTCAGTGCAGTGTAGTTAAAAAATATCGTGTTTCACCTGCTGAGGCAACTGCGAGTTTCATGCAGGTTTTAATTTGGGAAGTGGTCAAAAGCTTTTACAAAATAACGTTGAATAAATTTGTGTTACCATTAGCGTAAAGAAGAAATATCAATACATAATACAAAAATAAATGAGAAAATAACAATTTGCCTTAAGACATCCTTTCGAACTTCTGTTTGTAGTTTTGACTTCAAAATTTAATTTTTTATAATGTCCTCCTTTTAAAGTAAATGGTTTCTATATTTTTTCCGTTGAAGTATTCTCAAATTAGTGGTTTACGTAACGAGATCTTGTGGTCAGAATTTTCATAATTATTCAAAGCCTGAAAGGTTTTTCCTTTATTGTTTATAAGTATTGCAAGTAAGTACATATAGAGTAAAACGTCCTTTAACGGTCACCTCTAAACAGTGGCAACCTCCGAAGATGGGCAACCTAACAATGGAACCGAACGCTTTCCATAGGAGTAACATCAGTGCTAACTTCCAAAAAACGAATTCCGAATGATAACCGCTCGGTAGGCACCACGGAAAAAAAATTATTCAGTTTCCAAGTATATCTCCAACCCAATTTGTCAATAATGTAAAGTACAATTTACTAGACGGTACTTTCTTTTAAGGAACTCTACTGAAATATATGTCCACTTCATAAATTTATGCGTACACCACTTTTTGTGAATGTGGTGTCACTATATATCATCGACCACCGCAATATTTTGTCTGCTCAAACAACCACTGCCCTCTGAAAACAGTTTTTCCTCCCAATTCTTTATGGGTTGTTACCATTAAGTAAAGTTGGACCAACCCAACTTCCTCACCAGGCCTCCTTACCAAGCCAGTTGGTAATCATCATGACTTCTTCACTTTAATCCTTAAGTCTAAAGGAGAAAATCAAAGTTATCCAGGGATAGTAAAAAAAGGTGTAAATTCATGAAAGTTTGCACCTCTTTAAGGTTTTGTTATTTTGGTTGGTTGTATTTTTATGGCGCAAGGACAAAAAGGTTAATTCTGCGTCAAACAATCTAAGACCGTACATGCGATTTTATGGGATTGTGGGATGTCATAGAAAAATGGAACTTTTAAAAATAGTAAGGATTATCAGAAACAATCCTTTCGAGGCTCCAATATACTAAGAAACCACCATAGGTGTGTGTTCTCGGTGTGGTAAAGAGTGGTATCAATGGAAAGCTCTTATCATGAGGAACAAAAAATCAAAGAGAAGTACCATCCGAATCCAATTTGTTAGGCGATACAGGCTGATTTGTTTTATGTGCAGAAAGAATGCATCAAAAACTACAACGTTCCACCATAAATAAATATTTATTTAACATTATTTTTGTGTATAAGGTGCTCCAAATAAGGAAAAGGCACGAAACAATTGACTGGAGAGTACTTTGAAAACATAAAGTAGTCTATTGACGATGACAAGACTCTCCTGGTACTGGACTCGTGGTCTGGTCAAGCAGGCATAAAATTTAGCAGGCAGAAAATAGGAAATAATGTCGAGACCATGGTTAATACTTCTGAAACGACAAAGTGAGTTCAGACATTAGATATGTACTTTTTCCAGAACTATCAGCACCTGGTAAAATAATTTTTGAATATTCAAAGACTCATCATTCAGATGTGGATATTACCAATAAGGAGACGATAGTAAAGCTGGATCATTTAGCACACAACTAGTTATCTTTCCCCACCTTTAATGACATGCGCCGATATGCTTTTCAGAAGACTTTGATCCACAATACAAAACCTATCTATCTTTCATTGATATATATCCATATAATTTATGTAACTAGTGTGGAGGGTAGAATAAATAAAGTAATTTTTAAAAAAAAACATTACAATAAATAATTGACAGATTGTTAAAAAGAATTGTATACAAAACTAACAAAGTTATAAAACAAATGGAAATATAAAATAATATAATGAACATAGAAGAAATACACACATACAAAATATTAATAATGATATATTTAAGAACTGAAACAGGTAAATATTGTTAGAATAGGTATGTTTCCGTATCTGTGTTCAATGTCAACTGCGATTTACCCCTATCTGTATAGTGTACTCTTCCTTCTGGTTTGTTGATCATGTGACATGTTAACGACGCCATGATACTGGTTCCGGAGATCACCTTCCTCATGTGCGATGCTTCTATGTTTTATGTGTAACCAAAAAGCCTTCTGTAATCTGTTTTGTAATTAAAAATGCTTTAGTGTGTGCTTCTCCTTTGCTTCATGGAATTACAATAGGTTGTGTGGCATCAACTCGTTTCAACTGCGCGTACTGAAGAAAAATAGACGATAGGCCACACCCAACGAGAAGCGAACTCTCGGAGCCGATTACAAAATGGCGACTTATGGAGGAATGGGGAGAGAAACGCTAAATAAGGACAATTATGAAACGTGGAAAGTTCAAATGAAAGCGATGTTAGTTAAAAGTGACTTCTGGGATAAAGTAGCTGGTATTAAAAATAAAACCGGAGTTAGAAGCGACTGACCCGAAAAAGATTGAGGAGCATGATAAATGGACAGCGATGGACGAAAACGCTAAAGCGCAGCTGATTTTGTGCATAACACAAGTGGAACTAAAGCAAATTAAGAATTGCGAATCGTCGAAAGACGTTTGAATAAATAAACTTGAAGAAATTTTCCAATCGAAGGGTCCCGCTCGAAAGGCGTCAATACTGAAGTCTCTGATTCAGCACAGAATGTCGGACTCTTCCAGTGGCGACATTCGAGACCATTTACGAAAGTTCTTTGACATTGTGACAGACTTTCCGAAATGGATATTAAAATCGACGAGGACCTGTTGATTATTATGTTGTTGTACAATCTTCCATCGAACTTTGAAAATTTCGGATGCACGATCGAATTCAGGGACGATTTACCAAAGCCGGACGTACTGCGGATTAAAATCGTTGAAGAGAGAAAGAAGCGTGCCACCATGACACCCAACATGGCGATCTGGGAGCGTATGCCTCTACACACCTTAAAAAGAAACCTTAGGCTAATAAATCTAGAAAAGCATCTAAAAATGTTACCGAGTATTCGAGTAGTAATTTAAAGATAAAGGGTTTTAAATGCAGGCGGCTGAGAAGCTCGCCAGACGAAGAAACCCGAACTTTGGTGTCTTGGCAGCGGGTGTACAAGACATTTGTGTAGAGATGAATCAAAATTCGAGGCCATTTGTGATACTGACCTAACACAAATAAATTTAGCCAACGAAATGCCAACCGAAGTTATTTCAAAAATTCTTGAAAAGCGATTATTCAAGCAAAATCAAAAATCAAATACGATATTTTGACGTACCGTAAACTTGGGTAACTTTGAACACTGAAGTAACTTTGGACGAAATTGGGAAAATTATGTATTATATTTTTGGGGGTTTGTTATTCATGTAAACATTTTCAGCCTACTACCATGGAAAGGAGGGATTGTGACTGATGATTTTGACCTACAATACTCACATTTTGTCTATGGCAACAGTGTCAATAAAAATATTTACTTTCAGAATTTTTCCATTGAATTTTTATGCCTGCAAACTTCTACATGCAACTCAAATGTCATTTCAGACATCAAGATGAAACTTCATGTGTACTAGCAGCAAGTGTTTATTATCACAACTAAATGGTGAAATCAAACCAAATTATTAGAAATTTGCATCGAAAAATTTTATTTGAAGATACATACAAATTTCAGTCAGTTTTGGGTAACTTTAGACAAAACTTACTGAACGCAAAAATGCAGCTGGGCCATTCCAAATAAAAAAAAATTAGCTTTATTTAAATTATCTAAAAGTAAGATTTAGAAAATGTGGTATCTATTCCTTTAAGCCACAAGAGATACTGAAGCAGCTTCCTGGATACACCCCTGAAAATGAAATTTCTCCAAAACAAGGCATTCTAAACGAAGTAACCGACATGCTGTCCACTATGAGAGGTTACAGCACACCTGAAACTAGCTCTGGATATCCAAAGCGTCGAAAAGTTCAAATAGAACCTGGTTGATTGATTGTTTGGCTTTTTTATGGCGCAAGAGCATCTGGGCTATACTGCGCCAAAAAAATAGAACCAGGAAAAAAGTGTATCAGCAGATGAAATAAGAGCTGGAAAAAGCAGCAGTCGTGTGGACTAAACACGTACCACAGGAGAATATAGTCATTTTCCCATACAGGAAGAAAATTTGTCCTCAGATGAAACATCATTCATGGACATGAGTTATAATACTGCACGGCAAGAGGCTGAAACTGAAGAAATGACAAATTCTGAAAGAACATGTGTAAAAGTCAATACATATGTTTTAATCAAGTATGCAGGTAAAAATCATAGAAATATTTTGTTGGTCAAGTTACTAATCCTCCAGGTGGACAGGATGTTGATGGTAATGACTACTTTGTGTCCTACTTGAGAAAGCTGACAAATTGTACTTCAGAATTTAAGTTGCCAGAGGTTCAAGACAGTTCTGCAATTGAATCAGAACAGATAAACAGGTTCTTTCCTGAGCCAAAATTAACCCGCCGTGGTACTCTGTTCAAGTATCTGTGTTCAATGTCAACTGCGATTTCCCCCCTCCCCTATCTGTATAGTGGACTCTTCCTTCCGGTTTGTTGATCATGTGACGTGTAAGCGACCCCATGATGCTGGGTCTGGCGGTCGCCTTCCTCGGGTACGCTGCGTCTCTGTTTTATGTGTAACCAAAAAGCTTTCTGTAATCTGTGTTGTAATTAAAAATGGGTACTTCCTTATTATAGTGACCCTCAAGATCATTTGGTGACTTTAGGATTATGCGCTTTTAGGATTATTAGGAAAATCGCCAAGATACGCCTATGGTATCGCTAAGCTGTATGTGACTTAGCAAAAGACTGAATCAATTTTATATTGCAATTAATATTTTGCACGCAACTAGCGCATTTACCTAAATCACAGGGACAGAACTTGGGGGAGATCCCAAAGACCCCCCCCACCCACTCATCGCTTCGCGACTCATGACCATTCCGATCGCATTCGACGTGTACTGCCTGAATTAGTAAAAGACTGAATCAATATTATGTTGCAATTAGTAATTTTCACGCAACTAGCACATTTACCTGAATCATAGGGACCGAACTGGGAGGGGACCCCCTAAACACCCCACTCATCGCTTTGCGACTCATGACCGTTCCGATCACATTGGATGTGCGCTGCCTGAATCAGTAAAAGTCCGAATTAGTAGGTTAACGCCATTTTCGCATACTTGTTTCGTAGGTAAAAACCCTCATTGTTGATAAAATTATATGACATCCACCTCTTTATTCGGTAAATTAAAGATTGTTAATCGCATATTCACAGAAAAACAAGTATTATTCTAAAAGAAACAATGCGAATATATGAGGACAACAGCACAAATTTCACAACATGTAAACAAGAGATGACGCCCGATTTTGGCTATATTTCACAGTATCTTCGCGACATATCTTGGAGATTGATGTTGGCGATAATCTTGGCGACAATTTTAGGGTCCGATATAGTACCTAAAGATATTTTAGTGTGTGCTTCTCCTCTGCTTCATGGAATTACAATAAATATGACGAAACTATAAATGTATAAAATTTCAAGTATAAGAAATACAAGATCAGATAACACTTTAAAAACGGAAAAAATAAGAACAAATGTGGGGAAAATATATAAATTATTATGGAATTGATAAATGGATTAAATTACCAGACCATATAAAAAATCGTTTAAGAGAAAGAGTTTAAAAGGAAATTAAAAATTTATTTAATAGAAAATCAAAAGTAAATTGGTAAGGCTGACGAAAAGGGCTACAGAATAATAACTTTTGTTTTGTTTCGCTATGCTTTCTCCTTGCAACTTGCTATGCTTCTTCCAAAAATATAATTTTAATATGGAAATAAAAATTATATTGTATTTTGCATATCTTCCGCTCAATTAAACAGGTTTGTTTTAATCTGACCAAATACGTTTGCGTTGACTGCACAACACTGCCCTTACTTGTGTGTTCTCGGTGCTGGAAACAATTGTGCTTCGAGCACTTCCATTCAAAAACACACTACCATGGTTAAAATATCATTTCAGCTATTTCAGGAAGCTAGCAGCACACTAACCATCCTAAGGGCAAGATTACATGTTTGCCATTTTTCCTTTGAACTTACAAAAATATTCATTTATTTGTAGTGCTGGATGGATTCTTTCTGCAAGACTATCTGCAAGACAGTCTGTCATCCTGCATCTCTTACCTGGTGCGATTCGGGAAGGTATTTCCTTTTCATTTTCTGTTCCTCATAATAAGAGCTTTCCATTGACACTACTGTCGCCCAGATCGAGAACTCACACCTCGGGTTGTTTCTTGGTTAGATAGCAATACGAAGGGTTGCAGACCGGAAATGAAGAACTTGACAAAGTGCTGTTAGAATGGATTTTCAACTGTCAATCAAAAACTTTGCAATTAAAGTATATTTTAATTGTAGAATTTTTCCTCATCTGATGGACCCGAAAATATAAACAGAGATGATGATGGGGAAGGGGTGGATGTCATTCTCAGGAGAGCAGAAACTCAAATACGAAAGCCAGCGAATTTGTTTGCGTGGACGAAGATTTAGAACTTTCTGTTACGCATAATACTATTCAGGAATTGTTAGAAAATATGATGAAGGGAAAAAAAAGTGATGAGGAAATGGACGCGGAAGAGAGTGTGGAACTGACACAAAATTCTAACATCAAAACATATTTTGATGTTTTGGTAAATTTTCAGGAGATCCAAAACTTTGCTTTGAACAAAAATGATGATTAGTTATACAAAAGGCCAAGTATTATCATTTCTTTAGAAAAAAATGTTTGCCATAAAAAAGCAAAACAATTACGAATCACTGATTTTTTTAATGAAAATTAAAATAGATGAGGATTAATGTATTTGAAATAACTAACATTTTATTGTTAATTTTATTTTTTATTTCTTTTTATATTGAATCTTCACCTCCGAAGTACAGTCACCTTTGCAGAGTCCCGCGGGTGACCGTTATTCGGAGGTTTTACTCTATGTATTTTTGAGGTCAGATTACAAATTTAGTTTCAGGAAAGCCGTTCTCTAAAATCCCTCTCCGTGAATACGGGCATAGATAACTGAAAAATATAAACCCCAAACGCAAATAAGATTTCTTTTAAAGGGGAATAGATTTATTTTCCGGAGTTTCATCGCTGTTATCTATATCTAATTTGCTGGACAAGTGGGAGCAGGCTCTGAAGTGTTGATGGTAGAATACTAATTTGATTCCTGTATTCTGTTCGCCAAAGCATTTTTCTTTTATAAGAAAGGCAGGAACGTACCTATCGAAAAGAATAAAAGAAACCGAGATACGTTCGAGTGTTAGTTAGGCCAAGTGCTATCAAAACTCAATTTCGGAATCCGTAGCAAGACTTGAAATAGACTTTGTTGGTCTTCGGGTACAATAGCTGCTGTCATTTATTCCGCTGGAATGCATGATGCATTATTAAGGATGGGATGGAAATCTTAACTCGACATGAGACCGTATGCTGAAACTCCTGAGATTTTATCCCAGTGGACTGGACTTTGAACGTTATTAACTATTCTCTATCTAAAGCCTGGGATAGATGCCAAAGTGAACTTGAACATAGACAAATTAAATAAATCGTCCAAATCAAATCATTTTAATGAACGGGATTTCCTTAAAAATAAAGCCTAAATAGATGGCTTAAATTGGAAATTTTTCATTCTTTGCGAATGACTCACATCTAATTATTCAATTACTAATAAAATCAAGTTTACTGATCACTGACGATTGAAATCGTAAGTGATAGGCTATTGAAGACAAACAAATGTATTTAAAAAGTGTCCTTATGAAATTATGGAAGACATTGAGCTTCAAAAAGCGCCACATAAATATTTAAAAACCTTCACAAGAACCTTACAGCATTTTTGCCAAACCTTTAACATTTAGTGAAAGGCTTTACGGTGATGTGGTTTTACGCATTCTTCGATTGTGCCGTTAACTTGAATTTAAAATTTTGCAAGGATACTGTAAGACCCATACGATTTATCTATCCACCGTAGACCAGGGTTTGATTCTTCAGACAAAGGAGTTTCGGATGAAGGGGTAAGCAGAAAGTTCATAAAGAGAGAGATATCGGCAAAATGAGGGGTTACAGAGCTATAACTCATATATTCCTATGTTAAATATACAAAATTTCATTGCAATGGGAGGGTTACAATCCCCCAGAGGATTACAACCACCCTCGGCTACGACTATGTGTTCGAACTCTTCGGAAAACCATTGGTTCTATCTAGGCATGACCTCAGTTAGTTTTCTATCAACACTTGGAAAAACAAATAAAGACTTTCGTGAACATGTTCTTGCATGTTTTACAAAAGTTTAAAATTTGAGTAGAAACTTTTCTTTAAAAAAAGGGCCGTCTTACCACCTTCCAGGTTCACTAATCTCAATTGTAATTCGAGGCCATTTTTACATTAACTTGTAAATGTCCAGGTTTTTCAATAAAAATATAATATTAAATAAACGAACTATCAATCTGGAGCCTCTATTTAGGTTAATGCTTTGGGCTCGGGCCCCCTTAGCAGCACATCAGTTAAGACGCCACTCTTTAAGAAGCAGAGTTCTCTAAAATATTATCGTATCAAGAAAATTTCTCAAAAATACTCTGTTTTGTCATAAAGTTGCAAAAATACACGTTACCTTAAAAACTTTTCTTTAAAATAGTCTCCAATATTTCGTTCCATCAATTTTGGTCTTGTTCATCATTATTTCCAATGCAGTTAAATCGATAACTGTGAGCATAATGTTAGCCAAATAGTAATTTTTGAGGATGAGTGACTTTTGTTTCTTCTATTTCCTACACTTGTTCCTTCCTGCAGTGCTCAGTGTTCTGTAAGACTTCCTTTTTTATGATTTGGTGAAACATATTGGAGAAACAAACTGGAGGAAAAAACCTTTTAAGTGAAAGTTTTTTGAAGTTTAAGAGACAAAAAGGGAGGGTTTCTTTGTTAGAAATGGCTTTCAACTTTGGTTGACTTACAACAGAATTTCTAAAAAGGGGATTGGAAAGGATAACGAACACTATAGATAACGCTGCCCTCCAAAGATAAAAAAAGGAGGAGGAGAAGAAAAATGAAAAAAAAAAGAGGAGTAAACAATACTTCAGTGCTCAGGTTCGTTATTCAAGAAAGAGTTTAATTGCTTTGAAAAACGAGTTGAAAGAACAAAGCGAAGTTAAATGCTCCTTCCTGTCTTTTATTTTATTCATTTTTTTTTTCAATCCTGAGTATTTTGTAAGACTCTGTGGCATATTTAATTTCTTCGGGTGTTTCAGCAATTCTTCTTTTTTAATTTTAGTTTCTTATTCTGTTTTAAAGCAGTTGTTCAAATATAGCAAATGCATGCTTTTTTAAACAGAAATAAAAGAAATGCAAACAACAGTTTTATAACTGATACCAGAAATAGCTGCAAATAAATTTAAAAGTAAAAGTTCGGTTTAAATAAGTAGGAAATCGAAAGCAATTGAAAACTAAATTTGTACTTCTACAGATATCTTTTTTTTAAATTCGGAATTTACAATATCACAATAGAAAAATTTCAGCTTCGAGATAGTTGCTTGTAATTTATACTGGAAAGAGATAAAACAATTTAAACTTCAAAATTCCTTCTTATATAATACAATATTTCGGACTATGTATGACACAAAAGGTTGAAAATAAATTTCTAGCACGTATTAATGAAAAAATTATGTTTTCCTCATTTCGGCTATCAATTTCTAATTTTATCTAACATGCTTATTTTTGCTCGAATAGAAAATGTACTCTTTTAGTCATACATTTTTGTTAATATAATATTCTAAAATTTAGCCCTTATATATAGAATACTTTATTATATATTATTATATAGAATTATTTATATAGAATAGAATATATTATTATATAGAATTATTTACATAGAATAGAATATATTATTATATAGAATTATTTATATAGAATAGAATATATATTATTATATAAATTATTTATATAGAATAGAATATATTATTATATAGAATTGTTGAATAGAATATATTATTACATAGAATTGTTATATAAATTAGAATATGTTATTATATAAATTATTTATATAGAATAGAATATATATTATTACATAGAATTATTTATATAGAATAGAATATATTATTATATAAATTGTTATATAGAATGATATATTATTATATAAATTATTTATATAGAATAAGTATATTATTATATAAATTATTTATATAGAATAGAATATATTGTGTACACTATATAGAATAGAGATATATTATTATATAGAATTATTTATATAGAATAGAATATATTATATAGGGTATTTATATGATATAGAATGTTATCGGTGTTTAATTTATTTTCTTATCCTTTATAATCATTATTATAGCGATTGGTTTTATTGCCTTAAGTTCTTGTCGTTTGTTAACGAGCTCGTCAACACATGCAGAGTATAGCGTGGTGCGTATTTTTTAATAAGGAAAAACATCAGCGCCAAACAGTGTGAATGGATGGTAAAAGCTATTAACTAGTACAATGTGGCAAGAAAACGATTACTTGCAGATATTTTTTATTAAAACTTAATCGAAATTTTTATTTACTAAATTGTTTTATAAAATGCATTACAATTAGGAACAATTTTGCCTTATTTATATAGAATTCGTTATTAAATGAATCAAAAATACCAAACACTCTTAACGACATAAATAATATTAATCTATTTAGAAAAAAAAATATTAGATTATTTGCTAAGAGGTGATTTTGCGCCATTACATTGTTAGGGTCCTCAGCCTGTTAAATCGTATGATTTTTACTAGGGACCCGTCACGATGGATTGTGGTTATTTGTGGTTTATTGAATTGCAGTGTGTGTGTTATTGTTTATATATGTATTTTCTAAGTGAAATGGAAAGTTGCTACAACCATTGTGACAAATAAATAAAAATTGTTTTTGTTTGTGTTTTTTTTTGTAAATAATATTCAAATTACGTTCTACAATCATATATATATCTACCAAAGAAACTTTTGAAACTACGCTATACTCAAAAATTAATAATTCTTATCAACTAAACACCCGGCCTTGTGATACTATTCTTTATATATTTGGTTTTATTAAACTTTATCTCCAAAATGTATCTCTTATTCCTAGTTGGTCAAGTTTTATTTATTTTAAAAATTGTCTTGTAATTTACAGTGGATTTTTTGCAATTATTCTGGTTTGGCATGTTTGCAGCTACGTTCCATAATTGAGTGCCAATTTGATCTTCATTTATGGAATAAATTTACTATGGAATCATGTTTGTTTATACGCAAAATTAAATGCAATGGAATATAGTTCACTGGAGCACTTTCACATCACGCCCTAAAGGCGTGATTTTTCTCAATACTCTTTGAATAAGTTTATTCAAAAACTTTAATATTCTCGAGGACTATGTGATTTGAAATCTACAATCAGAAACGAAGATTAATTTGTTGATTTCTAATTAATTTAACAAAGCATTACGATATATTAAAAAGGCCGAAAGTTTTGTATTAAAATTTAAAAGAGGATATTTGCTAAATAAGACATAATTTTGTATAGTTTGTATACATATTCATATCACAAAAAGTAGTAATGATTGTTTTATATTTCTGCAGACGAATATGTAAATAACAATATTATACAATGGATATTGTATACATCGGTTTTGGACGATAAAATATAATTTTTAACAAATAATGACAAAGTTTAAAGATGCATTTCTCCAACAAAAGGTGGCCTCAAATTTAATTTTCAGAGAATGACGAAATTTACCAAAGGGTTCATCCAAGTTTTGAGTGAAATTGGAATAAGAGACGGGCTTAGTTAATGACGGCATTGCGTTAATTACGAGTATAATTAGTTACAAGTTACAATGAAGGAAGGAGGGGAGGGAACGTAATAAATTAGGAAAATTTTCGCGTTGTTTAACCTAGTGTTTGGATACACAGATTTCTTCCTAAAGTGCAAGGAACGTTGTTGTCATCCAGTAGCTTAGCAATTCGAAACTCATTGGGGAAAACTCAAGTGACTATAGGAGGAAGGCTCAAGTGATTTGAATGAAGATTTTGTGATGTGTCCTATGAGACAATAATGTGTGTTGATGTCCAGTGGGTGTCTGGAGTCCCAAAGCCGCTTCGATGACAATCAGAAGTGTCAGCCAGTCGAAATCAGAATAATTGAAGACATTGCTGGATTACGACTATATGTGGCATTAAAGAATATGCCCACTCCCTATAGACCTAATAAATCATGAACGATTTTGTTCACATTCAGTTCTATATTCCGGCTTATTAATAGTGAAATACGAATATTTCCAAATGAACAAGATCAAACTGTTGAACTTGAATAATATCAAGCCCCTTCAAGCTTACTGTAGACGGGGTCCCAAAATCGTGAGACTAGACCCAGGCCTGCTTGACTCAAATCTGAATCCAGCATTGCCAGAAGACTATCGTGTCCCATCAACATTCGGAGATTTGCAACGGTGGCAGTTTTATGATCATCGGGGATTAATGGCGAATGAAGTAAAATATTTCAAGGTTTATTGAAGCGATATTTGAAATCTCTAATCTCTAATGTTTTTGTTAATATCGAATGCCTATTAAAAGTCTTGTTGAATGATATGTCATGGTCCCTCATAGCGTCTTTCAAGATAGGTTTATATGTATTCTTTTGGTCAGGTGATCAGCAATTTCATTACCTTAGCGGGCTACTATATGCCGGGATTCATTTTTAGATGATCTTGTCCTCTGTAATCGTCAGAATAAGTGAGATCCATAGTTATTAATGGATTTGTCGTGGTGTTTTTTATTGTTGGCAAAAGACTTAAGATCCGCTCTGGAATCAGTAAGGATAACGGCATTATTGAAGGGATTCTTATAAAATTAAAGTTGAATAAGGACTTCATGAATAACTTTAACCTCACCATAAAAGCGGAAAATCACTGTTTTGACAGTAATGTATGCTGTGAAATATTTACAGAAAACGACAAGACAAGCTTTACTAAACAATGACTCGTCTTTACAGACGTGCAGCCGATTTCTCTCGAGATATCTACTGTTGATAGTTTCCAGCGCGATAATAATAGTCGTATTAATGTCGGGAATTTTTTCTCATCATGGCCAACGACGTGCCAATATTATACGATAAATTACTCGCAAAGAAAAGAATGATTTTACGGAGCCTGGTGGGAACCGAGTCCACGACCTATTGGTATCCGGCCAAGTGCTCTTCTAACTGAGCTACAGACGACCAATCATCCTCCACTCTGCAAGCAAAGCTTCACTGTAGACGGGTTTTGAAATGAGGCAGTGCAAGAACTGCTTTTTAAACCAAATCGACGCCAAAGAAGCGAATGTATGAAAAGTGAGACTAGCGTGATATTAAAGTCTGGAAATTTTGCTCATCACAGCCAATGATGTGGCAATAGTAGATCATAAATTGCTCATGAAATCATCCTTTCTGTGCGTTTAGCGCAAATTAAATAATCATTGGCGCAAAAAATTACATAAAAAACTATTTTCAGTTTTTGGTAAGTTGGAAATAGAACTCCTGAGAAGAACTAATTCAGTGATATTGATCATGAATTGATCATGAATTGATACACGTGATCTAATTTCTTAATATGATCGTAATAACTATTGCAATTCACCTTATTCCGTTCTTTGTTTCTAATGGGCAAAACGCATCTAAACTTATAATGTGTCAGGCCTTCCCCTAAACAAACGCATTGTTCCTACGTCACTACATCTCTACATGACCAGAGAGAATAAAGGACAGTGAAACCTTTCATTAGCAGACACTTGTCGGACAGAAAAGTTTGGCCCTAAAAGTTTAGGATGAAAGTTATTCTGAAGTAGCTGAAATGTTATGTTTCAGTCATTTAAATACTTCAATCCGAAACTTGTGTGAAGACAAGTTTAAGATGACGAACATTAGAATTTGTTGAAGATAAGAAGTAAATTTACAACAAAACATAAAATTTATTTTATATAAATCGAACACTACGCAGATTAAATCAAACAACAATATCAATCAACGTTTATTGGCGTAGTGATACCAGCCCACGACCTTTCACTTGCACGTTTCACCATCTAATCACGCCATACCATCGGTGTTGGTATCACTACGCCAATAAACGTTGATTGATTGACATTGTTGTTTGATTTAATCTGCGTAGTGTTCGATTTATATAAAATAAATACATATGCTGCAACGGGCATTTCGATCAATTTAATACCAGTCTCTTTGCAATTTGGTTTAAATAGTAGTCTATGTACTACACCATTCTGCGAAATAACTGGCAACAATATATATACGTTCGTAAAGAGATTATATATTGTCCTTCGTAGCTCAGTGGGTAGAGCCTCCGCCCGGCAAGTGGAAGGTCGTGGGTTCAGGTCCCACCGAAGGCAGAAATATTTATTTTCTTTCGAACGTTTCACCATCTAATCACGCCATACCATCGGCGTTGGTATCACTACGCCAATAAACGTTGATTGATTGACATTGTTGTTCGAAAACATAAAATATTAAAATTTACTTGCTTTAGAAAAAAAATGTCCTCTTCCTTTGAAATATAATTTTAATTGAGAGATTAACTGAAACTTTTTTCATCGTTACACTAACAAGACCTGTATGTTAGTCGAGTAACCGATAATAAAAAAATTGAATTGCCGTAGTCTTGAATTTATACTTGTTTATTAGTTTCGTCTAGTGTATTACAATGTAATTTACTTATTATCAAAGTCTTTGTTAAGCATTAGTTACTGGAATCGGCTAATACGAGTGAAGGGGATGTTGATATAATCTCACTTTACTTTCAACTACCTTTTAACCGTTTAAATAAATAAAGATCAGAGAACTTGATAACAGTAAGAAAAGAAAACAACCTTTATTTGTTTACATTCCTTCAAGATCTGAAAAGTAAAGGGGTTGCCATTTCACAAAAGATAAATAGTTTTTAGAAACAATATAGAAGGCGCTACATGAGTCAATTGCCGCTCTTTGTTAATTGGAAAGAAAATTCCCCGTAGTTCTTAACCTGTTTATCCTTAATCTTATGCTGTGAGAAAAACTGTGAAGGTTGAAGTTCGTATTATGTTCGTACAAGGATTTTGGCCTAATGGAATAAATCATGAAGTGTTCGCGTCCGTATCTGAGGGTGACTGCTAAGCAAAGAGTTTGTAATACATTATAGTAAATAAGTTTCTGTCGGAGAATTTTTATCTGACCGTTAAAGCAGGGTAAAGATATCTGAGTGGTGTTTATTAGGAGGTGTTTCACTGTACTATAAAAATTATTTAAGAATTTTACTACGTAGAGTAAAATAACTTGAATACAGAATGTTACAACTGGCGAAGGTTATTTAGCGAATTACTAAAAAGAATATAATAATATAAGTTAAAATAATGGCACATACAATGCCTAGAGGGTGTAATTTTAATTATTGCGTAAGTTAATATTGTATGGTATTTTTGCTATATATTAATATTCATTCAGACTTCCAAATAATAGATATAAAGTTCAATTGAATTGGAAACTCTTTCTAAAAATTTATAAACAGGAAAATCTTACCTTCTTTTACACAATTCCATTTAAATACTTGCCATGTACTAGCAATGAAGCTACCCAGTAATGCTAAATAACTGCATAGAGAAGGCGATGAGCAGTGAGGGCAATTATATAAACATACACGCTAAATCGTTTTTGCTTCGTAAGTGCTGTGTAACGTCCAATATCCTTTATGCATAAGTAAACTCAATTAAATAAATGCACGCCGATAGTGTGTAACGGGAAATTAGGTGCTCAGTAATAAGAGATAAGTGAACACACAACAAAAAGCAAAAACAGAGTTAAACTGTATTTTCATTCACACGCAAAATTTCGATTAAAAAGGAAAGGCCATCAACTAGAAGCATACAAATTGCTTCTTGTAGAATCTCCCATGCAATTTCGCCATAGCACAAATATCTTCACAGTCATGAATTGTTTATATAGGTTAGTGATATGCTATATAGTTCGGTGACCGGATGACTGAACGAATCATTTCGTTCCTGATAGGACGGAAAAATCATTCGATGACTCGTTCACATAATCCTTTGGAACATCTGTAATATAGGTACAGGAATTCGTGATGATTGCGCACAGCACATTTTCTAAAGGTTAACTAAGAGATTCATAATTAATGAATGTGAATGAGAATTGAGTTGCTTCTATAACATGAATTATTAGCTCTTTTAGCACACAGTAATTACTTTTTTGTATTAAACATGTGTATGTACTTTATGTAGTGCTGGATTAAGGCTATTATGGAATAGAGATTATGAGGGGAGACTGGGCACCAAGGCATGTATCCTCCGAAAAATTCTGTCAAAAAAACATGGGTTTTTCCTTGAGGTTCATTGTCTATAATATTCAGGTTTATCATTAATAGAACTCTGACCTTTGTAAATAAATAAAATAAATCTTAAATAATATCAAGCTCTTTCAGGTGAACCGAGGAAGCCACACAATACCGCGGAATACCTAGGCGTACTTGACCTATACGGAAATCTGGCACTGATTTTATGGCTTTCTAATCCATGTTCTAGGACAGTGGTTTCTCAAAATTTTCGGATCATGGAGCACTTTATGGGAGAGAAGTTTATTGCGGTCATTTTTTGAGGAGCAAATTTCGTCGGGAAGCACTATCATCGCCCTTATACTAAAACTGCATTTGTACATTTTTAGTTGTCTTTACTTAACCATATTTGCAAGTTTTTAGTCGATATTGTGTGGTACAACAAAAGCATAAATTATTTTTCTATTTCCAAATGAAAAACTTAGAACAATTTCGATCGAGACATAGTTTTTCGTATTGAAAAGTATATTTAAGGTTTTCTCAGAAGATTAATTTTGCACAAATTTACCTTTCATGTAATGGTGATGATATTTTTGCCAAGCACCAATACAGGCATAAACCGAATGACAGCAATATTAAAGATGGAAGTTACACTCATTGACAAAAAAAAAAAAAAGTAAAGGACCAAGAAAGGACTGTCGGAATTGAATGAAAATTTATTGGTATGAAGATAACGGTAATACAGTTTGTGTTTACAATATCAGAGCAAAAGGATAAGTTTATTGGAGAAAATTGAACAATTCAAAGGTTGCTTCAGTACCTTATTGGGCCACCTATAATCTGGATACAAGATAAGATACGGTTAGGCATGCAGACAAACAGATTCATTATGTTATCACACATATTACAGATATTGCAACTGGGTCTCTAAATCCTGTACATTTGTTGTCAGCTGAAGCTGACATTCCGACTGGTCCCATAAATGCTCGATCGGCGATAAATGTGGCAACCAGTCATGCCAAGGAATTGTGTGAACTTGGTCGAGGCATTTCTGCGAAACCCTTGTTTTGTGAGGACGAATATTATCTTGCTGGAAAATGACTGTTGGAAGGTCTTCAATGAGCAACAACACATGTGGCAACAGAATGTACTACTGCACATGTCTCTGTGCTATTGATGTCTCTCGTATTACTACTAGTGATAAATGGCTATTGCATGTAATGGCTGCACAAATCATCCCGTCAACAGTATGGATAGTGTGTCGCTCCACGTCATAGGTAGGATTGAAGTACTCATAACGTGCTGTAAATAATCGAGCATGGCCATCTTCGGAGGTCAAAGAAAGCCTGTATTCTTCCCCATAGGTAATATGGTTCCAATCCGTAGAAGTCTGGGTTTCCCATTCACGACATCACTTCAAATGAAGGCAATGCGACGGTGACAGATTGTCTGGGCAGGACAGGTAATGCGTGTCTTGACATCAATCTGAGACATCAGCAGACACAGCAATCTGTAATTAAGGTGCTTTGTATCTCTGGATGGAAGACAACGAAACCGTTGGAGCTGCTTGAGCTCGTCTGCAGATCACACGATCTTCTGTGCTGCTGGCCTGTCTAGCCCGCTGGAGCCTGTTCCCCTTATGCACGTGTCTTTACCTAACTAGTGCCTCTCCACGCCTCCTAACATAATTAAAACCTCTTAACTTAATAAAAATTAAAGTAAGTTATTTGTAGATTATATTAAGTCCATTGATATTCTCTAACCTGACCTTCTTCCATATATATAAAAAAATAAAATGAAATGTCTATGTAAACTACAAAAATATCAAAAGATAACAAGACCCAGAGGTGAAAGAAGAACATATCATGGTTTGCTTAATAAATTATTTCTCTATTTTCAATAACTTCTTATTGCTACAATACTCCCAATGACTTAGCAATACAACCGGCAATTCGCAGTTAATAACCTGTCTTTGACGTGGCAGTATTGTAGTTGCGTCATTCTAGATATTTGAATTCAAACTCTGAAGTGCGCGAAATATGTTTATCACTGCGCGGTGTTTTAAGCAATCGTGATTTAAATTTAGGTGAGATCTGTATCTAATATCGAGACGATGTATTTCGCATTCTTTTAATAACGAAGGTTGTAAGTGATGCTTTAATTTAAAAAACAAATTCAGCATTTACATATCTACTTTTTCTTAAACTCACAAATAAATAAGTCAAAAGATGCTAAATATCTCGATCGTATCTGTGGTTACATATTTGGGAAAGATAACGAAGAGTTCTGGGTATTACTAGGCATTACATTTAGTAATCATGCTTAAAATAAACGTTTGAATATTTTAGTGTTAGGTTGAATAGTGAGAAGAGGAAATGGTCTTTCAAATTTGTTCCAACCTGAAGATTTAGACTGTAACATCGGAGGATGGTTATTTATCGATATTCCTGGGGTATCTACCCTCGGATGATTAGTTTAAACTGCCGAGAGAATGCAAAAGCAAGTACATTATCATTTCAGAAGAGATTAGATATAATAACAGTGACATTTATCGTATTTTGAAAAGAAACGTTCGAATCCCAACAATAGGTTAAATACCGCGGTAAATTTTCCTAATTTATTAAGTTTTCCTCTCCTTCCTTGTAAGTTGTGACTAATTATACTCGTAATTAACGCAATGATGGTAACTAATTAAGTTCGTCTTTTATTGGAATTTCACTTAAGAGTTGGACAATCTCGATGTTAATTTTCGTCATTTCGCGAAAATTTAATTTGCAACCTTCTTTCGTTGGAAAGTTTCATCGTTAAGCTGGGATAATAATCCAAACTTCGGTTTGCTAATGGTTCTTAAATGAGGTCTTCCAATTCTTTATTACTTCGATTATTGAAAGAACGAACGTCTGTGTTCTATAGTTGTAAACAACAAGTTCCCTGGACGTTGCCTAGCCGAAAATAGAATTCAACTAACACGCAAAGACGGAATTTCTCAATGACATGATTGTCATCTGGGAGTTTTCGGAGCTTTTTGTTAAAAAAAATTTCAAATATTGGATGAAAGAAAAAAAGAATATTTTACCTATTTCTGCGCATTAATCATTTAAGTGTTTTGAGAGGAGCCTGGTACATGTATAGGCCAAATAGCCCCAGGCCTAGGGGCGCCTTTATTGTGGGGTCTTCATTGTGTCCTTGATGGGGCTTGATATTATTTACGTTCAGGAGTTATTTTAATCTTATTCATTTACAAATGTCTCAGTTTCATTATTAATAAACCTGGATATCACAGATAATGAATTTCAATGTGAAAATTCTGACACTCACGTTTGTTCGCTCAAGCTAGAGCTTTTTATTTAAGAGAAAAAGAGACGCTGTCCTCATCCTGGATGCGAACCAGGATCCCTCCGTTAAGCCCGGACTGTCTTGACGGCTAGACAAACGAGAACCTAGAACAATGCTCTTTTTCTCCTGATGTAAGGATGTAAGATATTATTACCCTTCTCAGGGACAACATAATTGCCATGTAGTGGTCAGGACAGAAACGCTTTTGGAGCGAGTTTTTTTTCTGTTTTTTGTTTTGTGAAGGAATAATTAATTATACGTGAAAATTCCGACACCCACGTTTATTAGCTCAAGCTAGAGTTATTTATCTAAAATGAAAGCTCTAGCTTGAGCTAATAAGCGTGGGTGTCGGAATTTTCAGGCGCAATTATTTCCTCACGGAAAAAACACAAAAAACTGGCCCCCGGAAACCTTTCTGTGTTGACAACTACGTGGCAATTGTGTTATCCTTGAGAAGGATAATGATACCTTACAATGAATTTCAAATAAAAACTCAGCATTTATTGACTGAATATCATTCTTTTAGGGCCCATCCTTTCTTTCCAGACATGGGCCCACAAGATCTTTAAATGCGGAACTGATTTTGAGCAACCCACTTAACTTATATTGCTGCTTTTGTTTCGTTTCCTAAAACCACAGATCTATTGCACTCTACTTTTCAGGATGAGAATAAGCCCGAGTTTTTACACTACAAATATTAAATTGTTTGCGCAGAAAAAATCATTAGTAGCTGCATACATTTACGCATACAAATCCTAATGTATTTATTTAGCATAGAACTGAAATGAAATAGCATTATTTTATTTTAAAAATACGTGGCGTGATTTTCAGTTTGTAAATTAAGCGGTAAGCTGGAAAGTAAACAGTGAAGTATCTCTCAATCACTGGACAAACTTAATACCAAAATTTTTATTTTCGCCACTTAATAGCTTTTTACCCAAAACAGAATACATGATACAGGGAATAAGTGATACATTTTTTGCCTGAAACACAACTACTTTTTTATTGTGCACGTACAATTTAAAATGAGGTTCCTTGTTTACAGTTTCTGAACTTTTTAGCACAGATATCTGTCAACTCAGCTTTGTGACAAATACTGTATTTCACTTGAAACTGATGAAAGTCACATTTATATATAAGAATGTTGGGCTGGAAATCCACTAGAGTCTTCATCGTGATGCAAAAGACTATCTGAATACTGGGTATTACCATCACGGAAACTATTCTCTATAGCACTTGAACAGATGTGGATGTAAAATTTGATGTCGTAATGCACGGAGTATGTCGAAACGTCACTGTACCTAATATTGTTGTTTCTGCTGATTATCAATATGCTATTTGCAGCAAGACAATGTCCTACTTCATATGGTACAGGAATACCGTGGATAGCCAGGTCTTAGTACTTGCATATCCATCTTTCCTAAACCACGATGGATCATCTATTATACATGTTTAAGAATGAAAAAATTGAGTCTGGTTATAACAGGGCAATATTTAGCGAGTTAGTAAAATAATACGCCTTATACCATCGCCTAACACTTCTTTTTAAAATGTACCATAACACTTTCATTCAGTAACCCAACACTTACTTCTGAGTCTTACACTTCAACCGTCTTGACCATTCCTTCAAATTGTTTCCCATCTATGCCAGATCAGACACACATATAAATTTCGTTCTTTCCAAATACTATTCGAAATGCACTGGTCCCAGAAATAGCCGTTGCCTCATCATTGCCTCTATTCGTTCAAAAACTATCAGGTGTTCAATACATTTTATTATGATTATAATATTGTTTTGCCATTTTTATTTTACCTGGTCAATTTTGTTCACATATACTTCCAGCTTAGGCCGACCAGGCCAATGCTGTATTGTAAAATAAATAAATAAATTATCTCAAAATGTGGCTTTTCCATATATAAACTAGATATGGTTATGGAATAAAAAATCATTTACTCTAAAATTTGAGCCTTGATACATTTCGTTATCTTTGCATCTTCAGTCAACCTGCAATATTGTACGACAGAACACGGTTGAGGGTATTTTAACATTTTGTGTTCGATTATGGAATTACTGCGTATAACTTTTGTAATATAAATTTCATTTAAAAGTATTATTAATGCCTATTTGGTATTTATGCAGAATCATTAAACAACATTATATAGGTTTAAATCTATAGATAATTAAGTGAATATATTATAAATAAAAGAATGAGAGAGCAGATGGTAGTTGACTACAGAAATTTGAAAATGGGAATTCTGGGTTAGTAGCTGTATGCGAACATGAAAACTAATTTTTTTTTTACATTTTCTATTTCTTTTCTTCTCAAAGGATGAAATTCGCTTTGACATAAATCCCTAAAATGACTTCGTTATAAAGATCCATGTCGGCGAAAATTAAATTTAAAATTCAGAAGAAACATCAGATTTTTTCACGAATAATTTAATAAAGGGCAATCAGATATTTTTCGTACACTATGTTTTGTGTGAATAAATCATATTAGTTATATAATACGGACGAAAGCGAATTACAATTTATAAAAATATTCCCACAAGTAGAGTGCTTATTTAATGAAGAGATATTACTTCGGATTTATACATTTATTCCATTTTACAGTAGTTTTTTGTGTAGTTACTAAATTAACATAAAGTATAATATTACGAAGGCTTTCACGGCGTCGTATAGTATTTTTACTATTTACGGCAATTCGCGTGGTATTCCGCCGTGATATTGCTATTAAGCTTAAAGTTTCAATGCAACCTGTGTGCATCATCATAAGAAGTAAATGGTTTAAAATCGAGAAATAAAAGCTGAAAACTAAAAACAACCAACCGAGCAACCAGGTGAGAAGTCTGTTCGCAGACGGACCCTGGTCGATTGGCTTTAGATTTTATTTTTTATTTTTTTTATTTTAAACCTTTTACTTTTGATGATGATGCACACAGGTTGCATTGAAATGTTATGCTCAATAGAATTAACACGGCGGGATATTATACAATAATTTCTGCCACCTACGTATATATTATAGCTCAAACTAGAGCTTTATTCGTTTTTGGAGAAAAAGAGACGCTTTCCCCATCCTGGATTCGAACCAGGGTCCCTCCGTTTAGCCCGGAGTGTCTTGGACCGCTAGACGAATGAGGACAGGAAACAACGCTCTCTTTCTCCGTATGTAAAGGTGTTAAGGTATTATTACCCTCCGCAGGGATAACACAATTGCCAAATATGGTCAACACAAGAAAG
>QLNU02015359.1:4879913-4895085 GCA_006491805.2 Dysdera silvatica | reverse complement strand
TCCCCCAGTAGTCATATTTTATGCCCAAAAGTTGAAAATTCCGGGATAATCTTGTGCCTCTATTTATAGCTTGTATCACATTCTGGAATGCTTCCCTTCAGGGTACGTGACGTGTCATAAAACTAAGACAAAGAAGATCTTCAGAAACACCTACGGAAGAAAATGTCTACACTTTTATTCTGGTCGTGTATCCTCGCATTTGATGCGTTTTTCCTTAGAGCGCAGTAAAGATGTTGAATCGGAAGCTAGTATTGGGCGAATGTCCAAAATGATGATATCCTTTCTAAGCGAATTTGCTTCTTCATCGCGATGTGTGGACAAAGATATCTTCCAAGATCTCTTAAAGAGAATCACTACGGGGAATAAGGAATATAGATATAATAGTAAATATTTTTTTTTATGGGGAGGAGGGGATATGGCAATATCATATATTTTTAATATAGGTATGATATCATACTGTGAATTATTTTTCTAAAAGTAGTCAGATTTTAAGAATAAAATGTAATTTTTACTTCTGAGATTAACGTTATATGAAGCAGATATTAATTTGCAAAACATAAATAGCAAATGATGATGAATTGCAGAACAGATTGGAATAAATTACAAAGCATAAATACAAATGTATTTTACCGTATTATAAAATATAGACACCAAAAACTGTGGCAAATTACAAAACAGAAATACTATACTTGTGGCCAATTCAAAGAAATGAAAGCATAAATCTTAATACCCATTATAATTTAATGGTCATGTGACATTAGATCCATTTCACTTTTCAGGTTATAAAATCTCTATCTCAATTTTATAAAATTATATATATGAAATGAATTTATCGGAAACTAATTTTTAAATTTTAAATAATCCTATATCTTGTATTAACTTTATAAGATTTTCGTTTTCATGTTTTATAATTTTTTTTCCTTCGCAGATATATGCCATTTCAAAATCCTCACTGAGCAAGAGAAGTTGTTGTGCTTCATTCAGCTTCCATTTTGAAAGAATATTTGCCATTTTTTTGTATTCTTGTCTTTAATCTCCAATAAAAATACGAAGCAAATCTGACGTTTACTAACTGTTTTTATCCGCTATAAATATATATGTGTTTGTATTTTATTTTTAACAAAATAAAATACAATGTAATGTATGAATAGAGAGCATAATAACACATGCCGTAGAAAAAAGCTCATAAAACTGGCATATTTTGGTATCTATCTCGTTAATTTGGCTGAAGATTTGATCATGTAAAAAATTAGGTTCAAGTTAATAAAATTTACTATAATTTCTACTGCCTATGCCTATTTATATATTCGGACATTTTTTTGCGTTTCTTTCCGTGGTGCTTTATGTTGTTATACAGGGCCGTAAGGAAAAGGAAAGGGAAGGAAAGAAGGAAAGAGAGAGAGAGAGAAAGAAGGAAAGGAAGAAAGGAAGGAAGGAAGAGAGAGAAAGAAAGAAAAAAGGAAAGAAAGAAAGAAGGAAAGAAAGAAAGAAAGAAAGAAAGAAAGAAAGAAAGAAAGAAAGAAGGAAGGAAGGAAGGAAGGAAGGAAGGAAGGAAGGAAGGAAGGAAGGAAGGAAAGAGAGGGAGGAAGGATAAAGTTATTTTTAGAAAATATTAAATAAAATCTAATTTTACTTGTAGCTTAATTTGTGTTATGTGAAAATAAGTTAATAAAAGGCATATAAACACCTTTTATAATACTACCAAAGTTCACATAAAAATGCTAGTGCAGATATAAGTAATAAGCGAAAAAGTCAAGCGAAGAGAACAATTCCTGTAAATGCCCTTAAACTGTCCCTATAACTGTCCCCAATAACCTTTTTACTCAACTTTCCCATATCTAAAAGGAACTGTCGTCGTAAATGATATTTACGTCGTATATGTATATATTCTATTTGAAGGAAATGCTTATATTGCGTTTTAATATTTTAAATAGCCTAATATGAAGCCAGCGAAACTTACGTATTTTTAATATAAAACGACACGTCCGTAATTAATATTAATTTCAAAATAATATATATTTGTGTATTAACTTAAATTTTGCTTCAAGCACAACATGCTTTTTTTACGTTAAATGTAAATTTATGTATATTGTTTTAATCCACCTGGTCCATAGAAATCAAGGACTTTGCAAAAAAATCTTCGAAACACAATTTTTCTTTGGACCCCATCGCGATACGTGTACATGACTGTAAATTGTTGGATGATAAAAGGAGGTATCCGGATTTAAATAAAAAAAAATGAGGCTTTTAAATTTCATTCCCGTCAATTGAAAATCGGACATTTGGGACAGACAGAGCACTTTCCCAAACTAGATCGCTGCTGTCCTGACGTTCGAAAAAAATCCAGAAATCGACACAAATTAGAATTGAAAGTCAATTGCTTGGAAATATTCCAGAAAGGGAGGAAAGAAAGGGAAAAATTCTACGTTTGGTTAAAAGTTTAATGGTTGTGCTGGCAGTAATTTCCCGCGCAGTCACGGTTTACGTCAGATTACTGTCTCAGAAATCCCACGTCGACTTCAAGTTTGAGGATTTTTTTCCCCTTCCTCGAAGAATTACGTTATTGCGATTGTTCGGAAGGCATTGTAATTTTAAAGTTTTGAATTTTCATTTTAATTAAAATATTTTTCTCTGACCTTCTGCAGATTACTATTTAAACGAGCAAGCATGTTTTGTCACATTTTAAACGTGCGGAACAAAGATTGGAGGACTATAATCTAATTTTGGATATAAACCGTAAGAAGTATATCAATATTTAAAGTGCATAATATTATTTCTTTTGAGACTAAAGGCCCGAAATTGTACAATAAAATATCTGCAACAGGACTGTTGAATTTGCATGTCACTCTAAACAGCATAAATACATTCTACATACATATTACACATTTTAGATTAATTTCGTTTGTTTTCAGGGCATCATGATTATCACTACCCCATAGTCCATTTATATTCAGCAACAACGTAAAGTTTTTAAAATTATTGGGGACCCAAGCGCATTTTACATGCATTTGCACATTACGATGTAGCCGACCAAAATTTTACATGCCGGCTTGGATGCGAAGATACTCGTGGTTCCTTAAAGATGTATGTACTGTCTACCAGTGACCTCCACGCGTTTAACTCATCCCGTAGATTCTTGTTTGTTTGTTTGGCTTTTTTATGGCGCAAGAGCATCTGGGCTATACTGCGCCAAACATGGTAGATTCGTGTTTGAGGCTTTTCAAATGGGTGTCGTTCTTTCGAAGTGTAGGCGTTTCTCCACAGAATTACAATCGTGAAGATACTATCCACTAGATATTTCCGGAAGAAAAACTGAAAATAAAACAATATTATTTTACGATGATGTTTATAAGGCATTACTGCCCCAAAAGCTAGAACGAACACACAACATCCTATAAATACATGTCTAGTGGGAAATTTACACTTTAAAATGGAATGGCCAATGCTCGACATTGCAGGATGAGACACGCGCGTGTTTCTTCAATGCCTACTCCTATGCGTCTCCTCAATCCCTCCAAAAAATCCCTCTCGTAGAACACCCTCCACCCTCCAGGAATTATTAAAGGGGTTTGGTTAGGATTATATTACGACAGAGTGTTTGACGTCACATTGCATAGGCTATCTGTAAAATTACAATTTACTTTAAATTATTCGAGGGAGTGGGGGCGACTCGGGCATATATAACTCTACGCCTATGACATTCAATCAAGCTTACTTAAAATCGAAATCCCAAACTCCATGAGCTCAAACGGTGAACACGTCCACTGGACCACTGGGGCGTATAAATGCTATTGTTCCCTATTTTTTATCAATTAAACCTGCAAATCTTAAATCTGCAACCTAAAATAATAACTTATTCTTCATCACCGTTGCCTACTTTACGATTGCTATGCATTTGGATCCAGAAACACATGGGTCAGCCCCCACTCCGAGGATGCCAAATTTACGTTGATTGTTATTTACTTAAAACCGAAAAGAAATTTCAAGCAATATGCTATAATGAGCTTTCAAGATTTGCACACACACTCCCATCCCCCAAAAACTTCTAGATCGGCCTTTGACTTACTATAACCATTAATCTTTCTATTTTAACCCTGATGACATTTGTCTGTAATGTTTTCTCCCGTGGTAGCACGATTGGGACTTCAGTTTTTTGATGCGACGCAGTTTCTGTAATCGTTGAAATTTAATTTTATTTCCATTAAGATATTGAATGTTTACGATATAACTTTTCTAATTTGTACATTGATTTATTAGTTCGTTCTGTGTGCAATTCTATTTTGTTTTTTTTTTCGATCTCCTTGTACTGTTGGCATTGTCCTTGTACTTTTGGCATCTCTTGTACTGTTGGCATTGTTTTTGTACTTTTGGCATCTCTTGTACTGTTGGCATTGTTCTTGTACTTTTGGCATCTCTTGTACGGTTGGCATTGTTCTTGTACTTTTGGCATCTCTTGTACTGTTGGCATTGTTCTTGTACTTTTGGCATCTCTTGTACTTTTGGCATCTCTTGTACGGTTGGCATTCTTCTTGTACTTTTGGCATCTCTTGTACCGTTGGCATTGTTCTTGTAGTTTTGGCATCTTTAATAATGGTATTCTTGAAAGGAGAACTTCGTTTTGCATTACTTGCCCATTGATAAGCTGAGCAAGACTATATACTTTCTACTGTCCAGCGTGAAATGCCTACATCCGTTATTGCGATGGAATAGCGAATATAGTTCGTTCGCGGAAAGTTGACCGATGGTACTGTTAGAATTCCCGGGAGCTGACGTCACAAACGGGCTAGTTCATTACAGCAGAGGGGAGGACGTCATTTCCGAACTGATTTTTGGCGCAGACAAACGTTCGCTAAGAATCAGTTCTGAAATGACGTTCTTCCTTCTGCTCTAATGGACTAGCCCGTTTGTGACTTCAGCTCCCGTGAATTCTAACGGTACCATCGGTCAACTTTACTATACTTATATCGTTAAAATGCGGTAAAGAGTCTTGTGAAACATCCTGAACTTATTTTTATAGCTTTTTTGCTCTGCTGGAGTCATACAGTTGATCCATGCGATTTAGTTCTTGGCCTACCACTAGTTCCTACGATCGCTACAACGTAGGCCGAAAATAGTTGTTTTCCATGTTCCTGAATTCCTGTGTGTGTGCGTGTGAGAGAGAGGGAGAGAGAGAGAATCAATAAAATGATTGATAGGGGACATTTATTTTCCCTAAATTTTTGCAGAAATTAGTATTATTGTTTAAGTAAAGTGAATATTGCGATAGATATGTGTAACCCAAATTCACTATAAATTCATTCAGTGGCATAATCATTGTAGAAATGTAATAAGCTTCATGGTCTTTACGAACTGTTTGGAGTAAAGCAACCTGACAACGTAACTTTTATATAAAACGAAATAAAGATCCACCAGGGAGTTATATATAGAAAGAAAGTATTTTGTCACTGGAGTACTATTTTATTAAGATAAATAATGAAGAAGATTTGGGGCCGCCTGCCCCTTTTATCAAGTAAAGCAAGCTGAAAAAAGGAACGATCATAAATAGAAAAACAAATATTAAATACGAAACAAACGATAAAAAATTAATTAAATGTTGATTTTTAAGTCGTGAGGGAATAAGGCTATGGAGGAAATAAAAAATGGTGACACGGGAGTGAGGAAAATTAATATTAGTATTTTTGTTTTCGAATTTGTAATCTATATGCAAATATTTGGGTTCTTCTTATTAATTGTAAGGCTATTGCTGTTGATATTAGTAGTAGTGGATATAGTCGCCCAAAAGGGTATTTCTAGTGGGTGCTGATGAAAGGAACGAGTACTTCTAGAGTGGGGGGGTTGAGAAAAGTTATTACCTCCTTCTCAAAGCTGTCAAGAATTTTAGTGAATGTACAAGATACCAAAACGCTACAAAAATAATTGATACTGCTTGACAATTAGTAATGAGCTAAAAAGTACCTTATTTTAAAATGTGACTGTAAAACTTTTGAAAGTAAATGCATAGCAGGTTCGAGCAAATAAAATTTTTAGGCTAGAAGGAGGGCTCGAGTTCCTCTCTGCCCCCCACTACGGCACTCATTGTAGTGGAAACATTATGAGATAAAATATGAACAATGGAATATACTCGTTGTAAAAAAATTTGTGGCACTTTTGTTGGTTATATAAAAATACTAAAAACCGTTTTCTACAACAAGAAACATTTCTTAAAAACAGTCTAATCAATCAGCCTGAGGTGTTATGGCTAAACACAAATCTGAGCACTTTTCTTTCATACCATAAGCTACATGGCTGCACAAGAAGTTTTATCAACATCTCATTTTCCAATAAAAAAACCATGTTTAATTAAGCCATATAAAGCGAGTGACCACGATAAACCTCATTACAGCATCCACAGTTTTGATCAATAAACATAGAGTGTTATAAGTATATGTGTTAAATGGCTAATATTAAGCCACAAGCTTCGCGCAGAGAAAAAGTTTTTTTCTAGACTATTTAATTTCCAAATACTGTTTATATTTTTTGTAAAAAACCAGCAGTGGCACGAGAGGTTAAGACAGAAAACTGAAGTAAAATGACATTGTAAATCATGTCAAATTGGATGTGACAACTTTCTTAATTATGCTGCGTCACGTATCAACTAATACTTTACAACCATTTTTATATGCTTAAAAGCTTTTAAAGAGGCTAAGTAAACATTTCCCTTGAGTAATTACCAAGTTTTTTATTAACTAACTACATTCCAGGCCTACACTTTGTTGTCATCATTAATAACGTTTCTTATTTATCTAAGTAAAAGAAATTCATTTACGACCTCTAATAAAAACGCAAAAGCACAAAAACAAGTTGAACAAACCAGAAAAGTCATAAACAACCCATAAAGCTTGTAAACACATTACAGAACTTGTAAACACTACAAACCATGCAAGCAAGTCATAAAACATGGGAATAATGGATACTTGGATATTAGCGCAAAAACTAAAATAGCTCTTTTTGGGCTACAAGAAACTCGTCGACGGAGACTGATTTCCGTTATAGCTCAGTTATTAGTGACATTCGATAGCAAAGTGATGGATAATAATGGCCCGGAAGTTATTCATGGAAGTCATCCATGGAACACCACTTACTCCTATTTCCGTTTCTGCAAAGACATCGTTATCATGTACAGAACACTTCTATTATTAGACTTCTGAAGTAAAATAGATGTTTCAAAATTATGAAAACGTATTTTGAAAATTTTGCGTATATATATATATATATATAGCAATTTAAATAGATGATATTTTTTAGAATTCGAGTAGGCTATTTCACCCTGTATAAGGATAGCAAATTATATAATTGTGCGTGATAATTCCGACACATATGGTTTCTAACTAAAACTAGAGATTTTTGTTTTTGGAGAAAAAGAGGCATCATCTCCGAAGTGGATTCGAAATAGGTTCTTTCCGTTGAGCCCAGAGCGCCTTAACCACTAGGCCATCGAGGACGGGGAACGAAGCTCCTTTTCTCCATGTGTATAGGTTGTAAGGTATTATTATAATCCTTCTCTGGGATAACACATTTGCCACATAGTGGTCAACACAGAAAAAATTCAAAATGTTTGTTGATGAAGAACGTTCGTTAATTCATCTTGAACATTTCATCAAATATTACCCTGTAACAAACGAATCAAAATTTAAATAATGCTAACGATTATGATTTGTATTTAGGGTTGTATCTAATAATTACATGTATTTGTATTAACGATTAGATTTTAAAATTTTCATAACGTGGTTTTCTTTGATAAGTTTAAATATGAGTTTATAAGATTTTGTTGAGAAGCATTTTTTTTAGTCGCTGAAATTCAAAAAAATGAATAAGATGCCTGAGATACGTTAAAATGGGTCTTTAATCAATATAGGCTTCGTTAGTTTTTTTTTGGTTTTTTTGGTTTCTTTTTTGATACTGACATGTGCGCTAGGACGGGACCAATGAGAGGCGGAGGGAGAGATCGCCCCACCCCATCACTGTTAAATAGAAAAAAAATTAAAGACGATGAAGAATATTTTATATGTTGTTTGTTACAACTGTAATAAATAAAAGTCTTACACAGGCGTCCAAAGTCTCTAAGTCTTGGAGAAATGCGATCCAGACGTTTTTCCACGAATCTACAAGCTACTCGTCTTTCAAACTACGTTTACAGTAAGTGTTGCTTCAGCATAACGTAGTTTTTTATCGTTGAAGCGCCGTCAAACTTGGCTTCGAACGCGGATGACAGAAGAGACTTTTAATGCACACCCACAGAGACATTCATATTGATGTAAATAAAGTGATTGACAAATTTTCAAAGAAACCAAGCTGGCTTGACTTTGCACTATAAACTTAAAGTTTTTTAAAAAGTTGCTTGTTATAAAAAAAGTAAAATAATTACAAAGTTTTTGAAGTTTAAATTTAAACTTATTCTATTAATTACATTGTAAATTATCGTTTTGGTTATTGTATATGTCTCCTTTACTAGCTTATCCTTCTGTCATACGTAACTATAATCTACCCTAAACCATATAGTTTAATTAAAGAAAAGCCCAACTTTAATTCATTGTCATAAATTAAATATTTTGGTGAGTGTTAAGGAAGACTAATACTATAACAACATTTACTTAAACTATTTAATAGTCCAAAACTAAAACTTTTCCTGGTGAGGGCCCCGAAACCGTCCCCCCATCGTCATATCATCCTGGATCCGCCATTGTATGCTCGAAAGTCGAAATAAAAAGTGATCAAAACATATTCGGTTAATTAATATTTCTGTCTTATCCGGGAAGCATATAAGTAAACGTAGCCGGCATATCTCCAGATATTGCCAAAACTGCCGGATGATAAAATGAAGAAGCACAAATATTAACTCTGAAGACATCTGTCTCCAGGCCCTTTTAATCAAACAGTGCATTTCCTTACGATTCGACATGCAATTCCGAACTATGGAGATTTCTTTGTAATAGGAAGTCAGATATTTCAAAACTACATGAAAATAAGAATAATTAAGAATACCGAGGGGATAATATGGTGTCGCCTTTGTAACGTCTACCATATTCTTAGCCCGGGTTTGATTCCAATGGGGCCAAAGGATGCATGCCGTTATTCTGCCCATCGTAGTAGACAACACAGGTTCAAATCCCTAAAATCCTGCAGGTCATGGCATAATATGAGCTTGCTCTCCTCATGGCTTGACACGCAGATAAACAGCATGAACAATGGTTAATGGAGTGTGGCGTGGGCTTCTTTCACTTACTTACCAACTTTTGATCCAATTTTTCTAGAATTATATAAAACGTTCTGATTTTTTAAGTTTTCAGGAATATAATGGTGCATGATACAAACATAAAATTAAAATTGTTATCAAGATACATTATTACGAACGAATAGTAGCTTTTATGGTCAATATTCAAATTAACTTAGTTTTTTAATTTATAGTTTATATTGCGATGTTTTTAAACAATAAACTATAATATTTGAGCTACAATAGTCGCTGCCAATGTACGCAGAAATCCATTTGCACAATTCAGTTGCAATATATTTGGATTAAAATTAAATTCCGTTCTTTTTAGGATTAGTATAAAAGCAACGATCCAAAGATTTTGGCATTAGAAATTTGATTTCTTATATCGGTTCCAATAAATAATTGGAATGAATATGAAAATAAAATTGGAATTGGAATGAGCGCGGGATAGTGAAGTAGTGGGGCTATGTCCATTGTTTTACGAAGAAGATCAGAGAGCACAGAATAAGGATTGAAAACAGAACGTCAAAGCGACGTAGTGGTACTTCGCAAGGTGGTCATCATGGCTTATGTCAAGATCAAATTGTAGACTACTCTGTTTCTTGGCCAATCATGCAAATTTTGAAAGTATGCCACCATGGTTTAGAGGTTTTTTTTCAGAAATTTCACCAGAAAAGTTGTCATCATCGTCCCCGACATAGATTCGAAATAGATTCTCTCCGTGGGGCCCTGAGCACCTTAACCGCCAGGCCATCCAAGACGAGGAATGAAGCTCCTTCTTCTCCATATATATAGGTTGTAAGATATTATGACTCTTTTTAGGGATAACAAAATTGCCATACAGTGGTCAGCACAGAAAAGCCCCTGGGGCGAGTTTTCGTGTTTCTTTGTCGGGAATAATTACACTTGATAATTCAATCCGTTTTTTTGTTTGATTTTATATTTCCGTTACGTTTAATTTAAAATGAAGTCCCATAAAATTAAGTAGATGAAATGCAAAGAGTGGTCATTTAAAAAACGTTCAGAGTAAAGGCAGTTACAGGAAAGTAACATACTAGAAAGAAAAATATGTATTATAAAATATATTGAGAACCGAGAGGAAGGAGGAGGGATGGTGATAGAAGAGAACCCACTCAAAGTGGGAACATATAAAAATGTCGCCATTGGAAAACAGAAAAACAAAGAAGTAGTAAAACTATTTCACTAAAGACTAACATATTATTGCATTACGAACGTTTTTTTTCAATCAATCTCCAGTAAAAGCGATTTCAAAGTTAAAATTTGAAAAAAAAATCAATAAAAATAGTATACAAATGTTTATTAAATTCCTTCCATTTATTGATAAAGTTTTCTTACAAAGCACTGAAAATGTCTTCTCAAACATCTATTTGACCTAAAGGAATGGAAACGTCTCGGCTATTTCTATGCCCACTTCTATTTTTAGAAATATGTGATAGCCTTTTACAAATAGTCAACTGAAACTAGGATCAAATATTTTCCTTCCACTTGAAAGAGGGTGCAGAACTTTTCGAAAGCTCAGTATTCCCAAAGCAGAATGCAATAGAAAAGATTAAATCAGGAAGAATAGTAAAGATAAAATCAGCAAAGAAAAATAGTACTTCTATTCAAGATAAAATAATTCAACGGCGTTCGGGAAACCGTTGTTCCCTCCATCAGCTGAAGCCACGCCATTGATTAAATTGGAGAAAAAAATGAACATAAAATGCCCAGAAAGAAAAATAAACCCATTCGACTGAACAAACTTCATAATAGGCGCCGCATATAAAGGCTATTGAAAGGATTTTAATTTTCTAAAGGTACCATAGAATTTAATTTTATAAAATGTAATTTATGAAGTGTGTTTTATAAACTGCAATTTATAAAATGTGATTTATAAAACGTAATTTAAAAGTGCAATGTATGAAACGCAATTCATAAAATGCAACTCATAAAATGCAATTCATAAAATGCAATTCATAAAATGCACATAAATGCAATATAAATGCAATTCATAAAATGCACTATAAATGCACTAATAAACTGTAATTTATAAAATGTGATTTATAAAACGTAATTTAAAAGTGCAATGTATGAAACGCAATTCATAAAATGCAACTCATAAAATGCAATTCATAAAATTTAATTTTGAAAGGGCATGTAAAATTAACAAACAAAATTAATTTTCCACAATAAATTTTGAAATTATTATTTTAGATGAGATTTAATAGCATTAGTTATTATATAATTAGATATAATTTTATCGTGATCATACTACTTCATTTATTAAGGGGAGAAAAATTCAGTACTTTGTTTTTTGAGCGTTTTTGAAGATACAGATTTTAGAGTCATACATAGTCAAGGAAAATTTTTGCATTTCGATGGAACAAGCTTAGCATTACGACATTAATTTAATTTAATGTTTTGCCAATAATCCTCTTTTATATTTTATGGAAATTATTTATGTATGTACACACACACACACACACACACGTTTCATACGTTGATATGTTTTCTCAGTATTATTTTTAAGTCAAAATATTTTAACGTATTTACAAACTTCATTATTTTTGCATATGTTTAATTTTTAATGGAGAAGAATTTTTCATAATGACACAAATTTTTTGTTTCCGTAATTTATGAAATTTTATCCAAGAGTCCCTCGCGGTAAGTGATCTAAAGCAAACTATTAAATGGTGTTAGGTTCTTATTTGAAAAAATAAGTAAATTCGAAATGAGTGAAATAATAATTAATAATATGAAAATAGTGAGTAATATATAGGCCTACATTCATATTTATGACAATTGCAACGCCAGAAAGGAATCATCCAATTCAACTGAAATTTACAGCAAATACAAGGCAGGGCAAGATATGTGAATGATCAGAAATTCAGCTTGAATACGCATGCCTAGGCTCAGCAACACCATCTGAACTTTCGTACGAGGAGTATAAGTTGAAAGCTTTGGAAGAGGCAGGAAAGTATTGAATCGCTGTCAGGGGGCTGGAAACTGTTTTATTAGAGTCAATATCGGTGTGCACCACATGAGCAAGAAATAAAATTCCGACGGAGACGCATCATTCATTTACTAAAAGTTGGATTTTCGAACCAGGATATTATTACTCGTACGGGACATAATGCCACGACAGCCATGGGAGTATGGAAGCAGTGAACCAAATAATACCAAAAAAGTCCAAAATCTGGCAGTGGACCAGGAAATGTGAAGAAAACACGGGATGATAGACGCCTCATTCGCATTGCCGTAAAGAAACATACAGCTTGTTTTACAGTTTTAGTACAGCACTGAAGCATAGCTACAGGTGCGGCGTAGTCTGCTTCTACAGTTTAAAAGTGTCTGATGTGCAGAGGGCTAGATGCACGCATTACTATGCAGAGGATACTTTTGACCTTGAAACATCGACACCTCTGGTTACAATGGGCTGGTGAATATAAACAATGGCATGTAGAGTGCCACTAGATCATGTTTTGGGACGAGGCCCGCTAAAATTTGCATTATAATTATGGCCGCTTGAGCGTTAGACGTAATGTGATGAGCGCCATTTTCTGGCCTGTGCTTAAGGGCGCTATATTGCCCAAACGTTGAGTGGGGTGGTATATGGTATCATGGGCGATCCCAAATGCTACAAATTTCGGATACATTCAACGGCAACCCCTACATCAAGGAAGTTTTAGAAGCACAAGTTGTACCCTTCATTCAACAACTCTTGCTATATTCCAACATGACAACGCCCGACCACATATTGCCCAGAATGTTCAAGCCTTTTTTTTACAGCACAGGACATGAGATGTCGCTTCATCCTTAGCCTGCTCGATCACTATATGTGTCATTGATCCAAAGTGTGAAATATGGTCATTTGTCGACTGGAAGGTTACTGTTTTCCAGCAGTCACTACCAATCAGCTATGGAAACGGATCGATGAACCCTAACAGGCATTAACTCAAGAACATATCCAAATTCTATTTGATTTGATGCCAAGACGTTTAGAGACTATTACTGCCGCGTGAGACTGTTTAATTTGATATTGATTTTTTGCCCGTGATGTGGTTGTATTTGTCTATAAAGTTAGTCATATCTTTAAAAGACCTTTCGTCATACATTGTATAAATTTCATTCCAATCTGAACATTCCTTCTTAATGTTACAATTTTCATAAGCATGAGTGTATATATAAAATAAATAATAATACTTAATAAATAATAACATGTAGTAAATAAATAATAACATGTAGTAAATAAATAATAACATGTATTCTCATTAAATCAAACAACAATATCAATCAACGTTTATTGGCGTAGTGATACCAACGCCGATGTTATGGCGTGATTAGATGGTGAAACGTTCGAAAGAAAATAAATATTTCTGCTTTCGGCGGGACCTGAACCCACGAACTTCGAAAAAAAAATGTCTACTCATGTTTGTAAAAATTGCAACACCATGAAGGAATCATGTGATTGAGCTGAAACTTTCAGGAAATGCAAATTAGGGTATGCTATTCAAATGATTAGAATTTCAGAGTCATCACGCATGCGTGGGCTGAGCAGCGCCCTCTGAACTGCTGATGGATCCGTATAAATAGAGGGCTGTAGCGGGGCGTGTATGGTTATCTGCTAGTGGTAAACGTTACATGAGACGTCACTATGCCTCTACGACGAAAGAGGACAACCTCTCAGTAAGTTACGGAGTTTGAACGGGGACGAATGATCGGCCTTCGTGAAGGAGGGTTTTCTTATCGTGCAATAGCAGCTCGTATGGGGCGTAACAGCAGCACAGTGATGCGAGTGTGGAAGCAGTGGGTTCAAGAGAACCAGACAACTCAGAAATCCGGGAGTGGACGCCGAAAGGTGACGTCAGCACGGGATGATAGACACCTGGTCCGCATGGCGGTGACGGACCGTTTTGCTTCATCTGGACAGTTGGCAGAACGTTGGTGCACTGCTACAGGTGTATCATTGTGTGCTTCATCAATTCGTCGGCGTCTACTGCACCGTGGACTGCGTGCAAGAGTTCCTTTATACAGGATCCTCCTGACGCAAAACCATCGGCGCCTGCGGCTACAATGGGCTCATGGACATAGAGACTGGCGTGCTGATTGGCAACAAGTGGTGTTTTCTGATGAATCCCGCTTTAATTTGGGGTACAGTGATGGCCGCATCCGTGTTAGACGCTATACCGGTGAACGCCACCTTCCGGAGTGCGTTTTCGAACATCATAGTGGACGATACCCCAGCGTTATGGTCTGGGGTGCGATTGCGTATCATGGACGATCTCAGCTGCTACGAATTGTGGGTAATCTTAACAGCAACCGGTACATCAATGAAGTTCTGGAGCCCGAAGTTGTTCCCTTCCTTCAAGGCATTCCCGGAGCTGTATTTCAACAGGACAATGCCCGCCCACATATTGCCAGGAATGTTCAAGACTTCTTTTCATCACAACAGATACAGCTTCTTCCTTGGCCTGCCTATTCGCCGGATATGTCGCCGATTGAACATGTGTGGGATTTCGTTGGTCGGCGTCTCGCTCGTGATCCTCGTCCCATAGCTACTACAGATGAACTTTGGGGTCGCATACAAGCAATCTGGAATGCTCTTCCTCAGGCACACATTCAACATCTGTTTGATTCCATGCCACGTCGTATAGCATCACTTATTGCAGCGCGTGGTGGCTTCACCAAATACTGATTTTCGACATGTAATATTGTTTTTTTGCTTTGTAATTTTAATCGTTTATTTGTATCAACACAGGTCGTTTGTACATTAAATTTCATTCAATTCGGACGAGTCCTTCATGGTGTTGCAATTTTTACAAACACGAGTTTAATAAATAAATAATAAATTGATAATAATACGAAGTAAATAAATAATAAATTTATAATAATACGAAGTAAATAAATAATAAATTTATAATA
>QLNU02015359.1:4852747-4873176 GCA_006491805.2 Dysdera silvatica | reverse complement strand
TCATAAATTTCGCGTTTTTAAATGCCTTTAAACCCCTTTAAACTCCTTAATATTGCTTATCGATATTGGAGTTATTAGTTCAGGAACATCGTAACTAAGTGCCAGTTTATTTTATAAAGATATGTTCTACATAAAGTACCCCAGTGCGTATTTATTTACTGTTTTCTCTACTTAACATGTCCTGAAATTTCGGTACATAACTAAATATAATTTATGGAGAAAAACAAGAATGTAAACTGACAAATGCGGCTGATGTTTCTAAAATCCCGATAAATGGTAAACGAAAATACTTTTCCATGGAGAAAGGAATATTTTTCTTCAAAATATATATAATGCCAGTTCGAAAGCCTGCTGTCTTTTCATGAAAATGGTTTATTTTTTTAGAAGAAAAAACTCAGATTATTCAATCAAGTTCTGACGAAAATTTGCATCTAGAAATTCCAAAAGGACCCTCAAAACGTGTCTCCCCTTTTCTGAATGAATTGAAGTATATTAGCCCCGAGGTTTGACATTTTCTGATTTCGTCGCTTTTATTCGTCGAGTCAATTTTTCAACAAAGTCGTCGTTGTCCAAAGTAAACCTTTAATAATTTAATAAGCTTATTTAACTAATTTTACAATCTCCACTTCACTCGAAGTTCGCTCACCAAATAATATACAATAGCAAAAAAACATATGGTTATATTTAGCACATATAAAAAATATACATGCATTTTTATAATTAGTTTTGATTACTTTTAGTTGTAGTAACTAATGATATTGGTCATTTTAGAGCAGCGGTCGGCAACTGGTGGTCCGCAGAAAAATCTGGACATTATTTGCATTTTTAATGATTTATTAATAATAAAACAAAAATAATATTCTAAGAAATTCTCATATTCTGAATGACAATTTCCACCTTTATATTGCACTAAATTCACGAAATGTGCTTGATTGGATCCTAAACGTTTAAGCACTAATTTCTAACTTTCTGTTAAAATAATTAATTGTAAATTTTTGTATCTAGAATGCAGTTAAGATAATTATCAGAAATTAGTGAAAAAAATCTTACTTGCCGCAATGCGATTACCAGGAGTAGCCCTGTATTTATCTTTCTTAAAAATTCGTACTGATGGTCTGCGGGATTTAAAATTATGAATTTAGTGTTCCGTGAGGTTCGAAATATTGGAAACCGCGATTTTAGTGTATCCTTTTCTCGTTTATAAATGCATAAATATGTTACTCGGGTCGTTTTTGACGGGTCACAAATAATGCCTCAGTTGCGGGGCAACCATATACAGGGGCGGCCTCAATCCCTTTATTATATTACCCTTAGGTCAAAGAAAATACGAAGAATTTTTGCTTCCTTTTATGAAATAAAAATTAAAAATATTTCTCCTCCGCTTGATAATTGTTTATAATTTCTTCTAGAGTTTTATTTTTAATTACATAATCACTACGTATCACAGATTTACGTGCACAGTTTTGCTATTATGCATCCTTTCTGAGCGAAAATGGTGTTTAATAAACATCTATTATTAATAATTATTAATGGGCTACACTGGGCAGTATAGCCCATGTCGCTATAAAAATCCAACAAACAAACAATACCACTTCTAACTTTCTGCTCGTTTATTTCTCCTATGCATCCACTTCGAAAAATTTTCTTAACTCTAAAAACACTTTGTAAGCCTAATTAAACACATTATCTAAACGACGCAAAATACTGAGAGCAAGCGAGTAGCTGTGTCCGTTGTAAAACTCCTATTTCCAGAATTGCCCAATAAGACAATTATAGCGTATAGCTTTCTACAATAAAGGTCAATGATAAAGACCGAATTGTTTCTGAGTTTGAAAATACATGTAATATCTTTGGCTTACGAATCTTCCAATGTTCATCACCATCGTTGATTTGAAAACGTAGATGTAATGGCCGATCATCCTTTCCGGGTGATAATTGTTGTTAATAATTAGTGAAAATATATGATAATAATACATATTAATATTTACTGAAAATATATGTTAAAATATATATTCATATTTGTGGAAAATACCTGTTAATAGTACATACATTCTAACCTGAATTTAATGGTTTTCATGGAGCCAGTGAAAATAATCGTTAAATCAAGGAATTTATATCGGAAGAGGAGACGATTTATCAGAAATAATGACGCTTCAACCTGGGGGGGGGGGCATGGATACCAGGCTCTTCGTTGGGCTAAATATTTACATGTAAAATACTTTAAAATTAACAACTATTGCCTTAAAAAAGTCTTTTTTACATTTTCAGCACTCTTCTGAGCAAAAATACTGAGTGCGTCATTGATCGAAACTGAAATAAGGAATTATGGAGGAGGAAAACCATAAACATGCTTACCAGTTATCTGAAACATACGTGTGAATTTCAATAAACACAAGAAACAATACATACATAATTGCTACTTAGAAAACAAGTTTTTGGTTGACGTTTGTTTTGATTTTTCCCGGAAGTTGGCACTTGAAATTGCCTTTTCGATTTTTTCAAATGCATCGAAAAGATCACGCTTGACGTCAAAACAGAGTAAATACTTCTTTATACTACATTGAATGAATTCAATTGAAGTTGATTTTCTGATGATAACTGATTTTCTAACTGAAATTCTACTTGCAGCTACTGGCTAATCGCGAAGAATTGTCGTTAAATCGAAGAAAGAAGCAAATGTTAAATTAAGAAAAATATAACACTGGACCCAATGTAACTCAATCCGGTCCAATGAAAACGATCGTTAAATCGAAGATATTGTTAAATCAGTTATGGTTAAATCAAAGTTAGACTACATTAACTCTTCCTTGAAAATTCATCCCAGCTATGTATTTGCACATCGCTCGTTATTTGTAATTAGAACGAGTGTCTACTAAACTGTATACATATTTGATAGAAAGAACCATAAAAACTTCATTTTGATGTTCTTACTACCAATTCAGATTTTTCACTCTCCTAATATCCATTTACAATAATAATAATAATAATATTAATTGAGTTAATCAAATTCAAGTCAAAACTAACTGAGTTAATAATAATAATTGAGTTTGGTCTGGATAAATGTAAAATACCTGGAGGCGCCAAACAAATGAAACTAGATGAGATTGTACTGGATAACGGAGGAATGATGGAAACCATGCAAGAACATGAAACATATAAATAGCTAGGAATAATGCAGGCCCAAAGACAAGAACATAAACTAGTCAGGACAAAGCTCACACAAATGTACAAGGACAGGCTAAAAACAATATTGAAGATCAAGCTGAATAGCAAGAACATCACACAAGCAATTAACTTCTTTGCATTCCCAGTACTAACATACTCCTTTTGGAATCATCAAATGGTCAAACATAGAACTAGAGGATCTACAACAGGTAATGAGAACCATACAAACAAAATACAGACAACTACATCCGTCAACAACCCAAAGAAAAACTATTCCCTCTAGAGGATGATGGACGAGGACAAATCGACCTGAAAGATCTCCATGAGAAGCAAATCCATAGCATGAGGCAGTACTTCTTTGAAAAGAGCAGGCAGTCTCCTCTCATGCAAGCAGTAGTAGACGTAGATAGCTCTCAAATACCATTAAGTCTCAGTACCGACAAAGAAACACCACCCGTACACATTGAAAAGAAACTGAAGGAACAGGCAGGCAAAGCACTTCATGGCAGACACTATAATGATCTTCAACAGCACCACATCTACAAAAAAATCTCGAACACATGGCTAACCCAAGGAACCTTATAACAGGAAACGGAAGGATTCATGATGGCAATCCATAACCATGTCATAAAAACAAGAAACTACCAGCGATACATCTTGAAGAAGAATATAGAAAATGAACAATGCAGACAATGTGACTTAACATCTGAAACAATGCAACATATAACATTAGGTTGTAAGATAATTGCCCAAACAGACTAGAAATACCGTCACATCCAAGTGGCAAAAATAATTCACTAAAAACTTGCTGTCAGAATCAAGCTGATAACCAACATGAATCCTTACTACAAATACGAACCAGAAACAATACTAGAGAACAAAACACGCAAATTGTACTGGGATAGGGCTATTATAGCGGTCAAGGCGACACCACCCAATAAACCAGACATAATTCTAATTGACAAAACCATCAAAATGTATGTACATCACAGACATAGCAATACCCAACACAAATAACATTCAGAACACATACACCACAAAAATGACTAAATACCAAGACTTAAGGTAGGAAATTAAAGACATGTGGTACATGGATAAGGTAAACGTTATCCCTCTTGTCTTATCAGCAACAGGTATAATACCAAACACACTCCAAAAGAACTTGGAGACACTTGAAATTGAACCAAACACATATATTCAGATGCAAAAAGCAACAATACTAAACACCTGCCGAACAGTCAGAAAATTTTTAAACCTGGCACCAGAATGAAACATACAAAATTATTTTCACACTGAAGGTAGACTTGAGAACTTGGCACCGCCCGTCTTAAGCTTAATCCGCCAAGTGCGAGAACACACACAATAATAATAATAATAATAATAATAATAATAATAATAATAATAACCAAGACCTTAAATGTCAAATTAAAGACATGTGGCATACATGGAATGAGTTGACATTTTACATATCATTTTGTCAGTCACAGGTCTGATATCAATCCTACTTCACAGAAGCCTAGAAATACTTGAAATTGACACCAACATCAACACTGAGCTACAAAAGATCACAATTTTAAACATATTCCGAATAGCCAGGTAATTCCTAGCCTCCAGACACACAAATAACCTACAGAAGGAAGTTTTAAATGCTTGCAAATTCCCTTTTCAAGCTCTACCACCAAGAGCGAGAACACAAAAAAAATAATTACAATAATTTTATTCAACCCGATATACATTAAGATTAACAATAAATACACAATTAACAGAGTTGAATTTAATGTAAACGGTAGACAACTGTTTCGGCGACAATGGCCGTCCTTTCTCAAAACCCGACGAAAATCTGAATGGAGTACGATGCGAGCTCACTCAAATGTTCAATATCAACCCATATACATGTGTCGATATTATAAGAATATAGATATTTAGTTATACAAAACGTGAGCAGTCAAGTTTAGGGTTAGAAATGGAAGAGAATATAAAGAAGTGTCAAATATTAAGTTACTTCAAGCTTTGGGTTAGAAATAGAACAGAATATAAAGCAAAGGCAAATATTAATTATTTAAAATTTTGGGTTAGAAATGGAAGAGTATGTAAATATGTAGCTTGTTACTAGATCCTCTTATAGAATGCGCTGATAGCAACAAGAAAGAAAGATTTTCCTATGGTTCTGAATTCTAGTTTTCTAAAGAGTTATGTAAGATATTATTACCCTCCGCAGGGATAACACAATTGCCAAATATGGTCAACACAGAAAAGCCTCCGGGGCGAGATTTTTGTGAGCTTTTTAACTAAAGAGTTACGTTGTATATCTTTGACAAAGAGATGTTTCAACCTTCTAATACCCTAAGTGACTGAGCGTCGTTTTTACGAATTAATGAGTAAGAAGTATTATTGTTATTTGGGATTTTTCATGGGCCTCATTTGAAAAAATTGCGATATATACGTGGCTAAAACTGCGAAATTAACAGTTTATCAAAATTCAAACCAGAAGAATATTTGAGATTCAGTATATGAAATCAGTAATTTTGATACAAATATGTTAGTTACACTATTAAGAGCTATGGGTATGAAATTGAACAATTATAAAAATATTACAGATTGAAATATTATAGGACTTGGGTCCAAAATGCAGAATAGCTTAAGGAGGAAAAAAATTGGGTAGAGGTTCTATTCAGAAGGTACCACAATATTTCTTTAAGGAAGAACGCAAAGCCATTGGTTTTACACAGCACATCATTTGGATTATCTTTAAATATCTCAGAAAAACAAACAAATATTTTGCTATTAGAAAACCTAAAGAGCCCTATTGCCATTTTGTATATTTGGCTAGTGTTTGGATAGTTTTAAATCTCTGTTTTAGTTTTCACTCATATATTGGAGAAAATTCCATATTTACATGGAAGTGACAATGATTGATGAGAGACATAACATCAAAGTATTCAAACCTAATTGCTGAATATTTATGGTATGTTATATTTTGTCATATTTCTGTTCACCTTGTATTAGTCCTTGTGAGAAAATCATGTTTCATTATGTCCAATAAATGGTACATAAAATGTTCTTTCGACAGCTAACTCCATCTTCCTGGGGACACTCCTGAAACAAACCTATATGACCATCGATTGGCTGCACTAGAAGAAGGTCAAAAAACAACGGAAACAAGAAGATAAGGAACTTCTTCAGATGACATTGAAGATGACAGATAGGGGCGTCTTGGGAAAATTCCCTAGTTCCCCTCCTGCATTGGTGCCATCTGGAAAGCTATACACTAGAGAACCCTAAATCCCTGTCTGTGATATCCTTTCGCTATTCTGTCTTCTTTTTACTTCATATATAAAGAACCGTGGCTGGTCATCAGGTTACGTTCACCGACACTTGATTGATCTTCGCTGCGGCTTTTCGGCGCCCCGATACTTGATGACAAATCAATGATGTCGAATACGGAAGTCCGTTGATTGAAGATGAAGCGAAAAAGGTTTTTCATCAGCTGATGATCGGGCTATTGCCTGTTGTCCTTATCTTCAATATCCCTTTCTTCGTGTAATTGCCTTACTGACATGTTCGCCATTTACCATTAACATCAAAGGGTTACCGCGTGTTGTTAAAAGAAACATCTCAATGACTTAGAATAAGTCTTCACTTCTCGGGATAGATCTGGCCAAATAAAAAAAGACATTACATTAAGGCATTTATGCGTATTAGTTGTATACGTCTGGAAAAGAAATTAGAATCAACTTTTGAATACACACGTTGTACGACATTTATTGTCTGGTTCTGGAGAGCAAGACAATAAAACGTATATTTTGAAACAGAATTTTATTATTCTTTCTAAACTTTTAGAAAGGTCAAATAGTGTAAATACATCTTAAAATAGGATGGTTGAGAGCGTAATTTGGAAATATCACTTATATATATTTACTTTGCAGGAGTTTGTACTCACATTATGTCTTTTCAATTGTTAGATTTGATCACTTTTTTTGAAAGTACGTCCCATTATCAAATTGCGAATGGCATCCGTATCTTTAATTTTTCTTCTTCCAGAATTCCTTTTTCATTCTATTTTTCCATCCAATTTTTTGTTGTTTTATGTTTCGCATTTTGTGTATTAAATTTGGACCACATTCTATAAGATTTAATATTTTCTTAAAAAGCAAAGTCTTAGCTAATCTATATTGACACTCACTTCATTCATTTTCCCAGGTGGTTTGTGCTTACACCTTTCGTTTGGGCTATATATATGTATGTGTGTGTAATTGTGTTCCTCGAAAACTTTCATACAAAGAAAAAGGCATTTATTCCAGTGATTTAATGTTCAAAATTCCAAGTGGTGTAATCGTTTATTATTCTCATCCACCAAGAACGGTTGCCGTTTCCGTTCTGAATAAGCCTTTTTTTACAACCCACTAAATCTTGCGAAGGTGTGTTTGTACTTACGGATTTAATTTGAGTTATATATATATAACAAAAATCGACGCACCAAGAAGTAGTTGTCCGATTGCGATAAAAATTGGTGGATGTGAAGAACATACATAGAAAAAGAAACGATTAAAATTTCAGAACAATTGAATGATTTATTGCAGAGTTTGACCGTTACAAAGGGAGGAAGTCAATAAGGCGTTGGTCCACCTCTGGCCTGGATGCAAGCTGTCACCCGGCGTGGCATAGACTGATAAAGATCCCGGATGGTGTCCTGCGGAATTTCTTGCCAAATTGTCTCCAACTGTCGGGCTAAATCGTCAACATTCCGGGATGGTTGCAATCGCCTTCCCATAGCGTCCCAAATGTGCTCTATAGGAGAGAGATCAGGAAACCTAGCTTGCCAAGGAAGTGTTGGGCAAGCTTGAAGACAATTCATAGCAACACGTGCCGTGTGCGGCCGGGCATTGTCTTGTTGAAACGTAAGTCCAGGGTGTCGCAAAAGGAACGGTAACACAACCGGTCGTAGAATGTCGTCTACGTACCGCTGTGCTGTAAGTGTGCCAGAAATGACCACCAAAGGGGTCCGGCTATCAAAGGAGATGGCATCCCAGACTATAACGCCCTGTTGTGGGCATGTGTGGCGTGCGATAGTAAGGGCAGGATCCCCACGCTGCCCTGGACGTCTCCAGACACGTCTGCGGTTGTCGTCAGGACACAGTTGGAAACGGATCTCAGTCACTAAAGACTATACGTCCCCAGTCAGCGCAGTTCACTGGGGACGTATAGTCTTTAGCGTCCCCAGTCAGCGCAGTTCCAAGTTGATCGAGCCCGGCACCACTGTAATCGGACTTGACGGTGTAAAGGCGTGAGAAGTAAGCGGCGTAACGGTCGGCGCGAGCGTAAATTCCGCTCTCTCAGTCGTCTGCAGAGGGTCATGTTGGACACATGTGTGCGGGCCACACGTTGGATAGTTGATAACGACGAATCCGGTGCTGTGACAGCTGCTCTGACAATCGCTCTGTCTTCCCGTTCTGTTGTGGCCCTAGGTCGACCGCTGCCGTCCCGATGCTGACATCTGCCGTTGTTGACCCACTCTTGCCAGCACCGTCCAATCGCCGCATCGCTTCGACCCACATGTCCAGCGATTCTTCGATTCGTCCAACCAGCCTCTTTCAATCCGATAGCACAACCTCTTTCAAACTCTGACATATGCTCGTAATGAGCACGAATCTTTCGGCGAGGCATTGTTACAGTCGACGTAAGATATCCACAGTCAAAATGCAACAGAAATTTTGACCAGATAGACACAACCAAATTTTGTTGCTTTATTGCTCAATATTTGATTATTTGTTTTATATACTTATCGGAATTTACATCCGTTATGCTATATTTTCTGCTAGTTCTTTCATTCAGCCCTCACTTGACAAAGGGAAAAATCGGCTGTTGAGACGTCATGATTTAAACCTTACGTGAATTTTGAAATGCTTTTTGATATATTGACTATATTTAAGTTTAGTTTAGGACCGCAAAAATCACATTAACAGTATGTATGTTATATTATGTTTATTATTGGTATATGTTCTAATTTGGACTAGAATGTGACGCTCTTTCTCGCTGGGCGGGGTAGTCCTCTGAGGTATGTGAAACTATACCATGTACGATGTTGATATTATCTGTATTTTGTATGTGTTGCAGCATCCACATGGCATATGGCTAACTGGGCATAAAGCCTTAAAATCTGCCTTCGGAAGATACATATTTTGCCACTTGTTAGGCGCCATGTAAATATAATAAGCTGATCAGTAATGTTTGCGAGCATTTATATGTATGTTTTATAATTGAGTTAGCTTAAAGTTTAGTTTTAATCATTTTAAAATCATTACGTTTCCTACGTGAAATTTCCGACACCCAGGTTTATTAGCTCAAACTAGATCTTTTGTTTCAAGAGAAAAAGAGACGTCTTCCTCGTCTTGAATTCAAATCAAGGTCTCTTCGCTAAGCAAGGACTGTCTTGACCGCTAGACGAATGTGGTCTAAACACTCTGGGATTAACGGAGGGACCCTGGTTTGAATCCAGGACGAGGAATGAGTCTCTTTTTCTCCTGAAACAAAAGCTCTAGCTTGAGCTAATAAACGTGGGTGTCGGAATTTTCACGTATAATTATTCCCCACTAGAAAATACAAAAAATTCCCTGGAGGCTTTTCTGTGTTAACCACTATGTAGCAATTGTGCTATCCCTGTTGTCCGGATGGACGGCTCTAGCTGTGGGCTTCCATAAAATTCTACAAAGGAATCAACATAAAACATCATTGAGACGTGGGCGGCCATTATTTCTGGAATAATACTGATTTATTATGATAAATAATTCGGTACATAGATGATAATCATAGATAAGAACACTAATGTTCAGTGAATATTATTGCCACGCTATCACCAAATTTAAAGGTTTAATAACGGTGCATAATTTATATCGCAACTAGAATATTAATTAGGCATGTAGCCCAATCTCTCACAGGCTCGACCCATCTGCACGCTGGTTTGTCCATATCTGCTACTTCTACACACTTCATTTCCCGCGTTTTTATTCTCATTGGCCAATCAGAGAACGTTATGCTTTGGGTGGGCTTAATAAATCCAGTAGGATTTATTCTTTATTATTTCAACCTTTACTTATCGCTCGCGTTGCCCTTCCTCTCCGTCTAAGGTCAATGCATAATGGCGATATCTTCTACTTCTTTCTGTTAATAATAAAGGTGGCGGGCTTGTTGTAAAATGTCGAATAACAGCAAGGGCGTGTTGCCGATTTCAGGCTTGTTAAGTTGCCACAAAAATTAACAAAAATAGAAACGATTAATCGTAAAGTGTTAAACACAGAGTCCTAGAAGAAGGACTACCCTTGATCGTCTGAAACGATCGTCGATTTTATCATTTTTAAGTTGTATTGTGCTAAAAAACGTTGTTAAATGAACCTTTTATCATCCGTGCACAATGTTTGTCATTTCTCCGCCTATATATGTATTTTGTAGTCTCAGTATAAAATTTTTACAACTGAAAAATACAATATGTTTTTACGTATTTTATCATGCATCTAATTTTTTATGTTTCCGAAAACCTTCACGTTTGTTGAAAAAAGAGATTAAACATCAAATTTTCAAATTCTCACGTTAGAATATGAAAAAACTTAGTGTGAATATATTATAAAAATTTCAAGTGCTGTGTCCAACAGTTATTTAAAAAAGGGAAATAAACAGTAAAAAAACACTTTCCGAAAAAAACGGCTCGAAAGACAAAATTCCCATGCCACACGCACTATGTAATTGGAATTCAGAAAAAAAGAAAAGTTTAAATTTCTTGTTTACAGAATAACTAATGTGTTATATTGTTGGACAGAAAAAATTATGAACAATATAAATCAAGAATAAAAAAAAGTATTTGAATATTTCGACCAATTCTCCGATTCCGGTAGAAACACGGGACCTTTCGTGCCAAGGTTCCAATTTTGGGACGGTTTATATTTTGACCAAAGTCATCCTCAAAGTTTACGCATTGATAACAAAACATATTTTAAAAAAGTGTATTAGCTAACACATATGTAAAGGTAATAACTCCAGCAACAAAAATTAAGAATAAAACCTTTATTTTCGGGCGCGCCATTTCCACGTTGCTGAAAAACACGATGACCGGAACGCTTTTTGTCACGTAAGTTAAAATTATTCATACTGTGGTACAATTTGTTATTCAACAATGAAATTGATCCCTTTTGCATTACCGTGATTAATTACATCTCATGTTGTGAATTTTAAAAAAAGTTATAGGAAAAAATTAAAGCGTCCCAAAATTGGACGCTAGGCACTAATGGGTTAATACCATCCTAGTTAACACCGTTGACCTTCATTATTTCCTTCTTTTAAACCTATACACGGTCTTCAAACTCTTTCTTCTTACATGATAATTTTTTTGAAGTGTTTAAATGCGCACACACACACACATCTTTCCTTCTTTTCCGAGCAGCGAGGACTTCAAGGTTTTCCTTTCTTGAAGGCGTTGTCCCGATGCCTAGCTTCCGTAATGGCGGATCTCTTATTTTAGACTACTTCGACCTCCCTTATGCGAGATCCATCCGCTTCGAATTGAAGTTTTTCCTTGCGTCCACTTCCGTAATATTTGTGGTGTTAATCCCAACTTCCGCTACACCAATGTTGTCTGGATGGACGGCTGTAGCTGTGGGCTTCCATAAAATTCTAAGGAGGAATCAACGTAAAACACCATTGAGTCGTCGGCGACTATTATTTCTGGAGTAATACAAATTTATTATTATAAATCATTCGGTACATAGATGATAACCATAGATAAGATCACGATGTTCAATGAATATTATTGGCACGCAATTACGCAAGTTTAGAGGGATGATAAAGGTTCATAATTTATATCGCAACTAGAATATTAATTAGGCATATAGCCCAGCCTCTCACAGGCTCGACCGACCTGAACGCCGGCCTAGCCCTCTCTACTACTTCTAGATCTTCCATTTCCCGCGTTTTTATTCTCATTGGCCAATCAGAAAGCGTTATGTTTTTGGCGGGCTTAATAAATCTAATGGGATTTATTCTTTATTATTTCAACCTTTACTTATCGCTCGCGTTGCCCTCCCTCTCCGTCTAAGGTCAACGCACAATGGCGACCTCTTCCACTTCTTTCTTTTAATAATAAAAGTGGAGGGTTTATTTTTAAAAGCGGCCGTACACCTGTGAAGGGAAATAATATTTCACATCGTTAAGATTCTACTGAAAATTAAATTAAATTTATGCTAAATAAATGCAGTTGTTCTTGTTTATGTTAAGGCTATTGAACTAGGCAATTAGACTTGAAAATTTTACGCAGTACAACTAATTGCAGCGGTGAAAAGACCAAAACCGTTGCAACCAACTGTATGAATATTTTTTTAATTATTTAAGTGGTTTTAATATTTACATAGGGCATAACATGCTATAGAGTTATGCGTTAATAACATTATATATAGCATTAATATGCTATATAGCATTTTATAACATTAAGTGATTTTAACATACACATTACCCAAATTCTCACCTATATGGCAGACGTATAGATGCGTACAGGAAAAATCCGAAAAGATCCAACTCTTTGAAATCGAAACCTATTTTCCTATTATTAAAATAGCTAACTTACTTCATTATATTCGAAATACACGCTTTATAATAACATCAAAACTTTCACATATTCTAACTAAGCAAATAAATAAATTTTTGTGTTAAAATTTTCCGAGTGAACTTTTCCCACTTGAACCGTAATAATACTTACGGTAACCTTAAGCACCTGTTAGATTATGGCGCCCTTTTATATGCAATATGTGTCTATAACACACACACACGCATATATATATATTTTTTTTACCATAGCCGTTGTCTGCCAAGAATACCGGCACTCGACGGATCGCCGCTAAAGAACGTCATCGGAAGCAGTCACTCCATAGGGGAGTGTCGTAACGAGTCCCGTCTTAGCCACTGCCTCGTGGATTTAGAGGGTAAATTTAGGAGGCAGTGTCTTAGCGTAGAACTTTGGCTGTGGTGACCGAAGTTCGGATTCTTCGTTAAACTGTAGGTCCAGTTTGCCAACCCGTTTGGCCAACATTCTGCGCTTAAGGCCATTTCCTTTGTATTTCTTTCACCGTACTACGTGTATGTGTGAAAACAGAGAGACCTCCATCCTGCTGTGGATTAAAAATGGTAGTCAATGTTGATGATGATGATGATATATATTAAAGGATTTTATTTAATTTTTCTAATTGCAAATTATTTAACTTAATAATCGCAACGAAGATTTCTATGGGGGCTTTCGAAACGAAAGATAAGTTCTATGAATAACATTATTATCATTTCATACAGAATATTTTCTCATCCTATATTAAGGCCCCAAACAGATTTTGTTCCGTTTTTAGTTTACATTATTCATGTCTTTCCTACCTTCAGCATGACGCAGATAACACTAAAGCATATTTAATAACTTTCTTTGTATTTCTTAGTATAATAAAATTGTATTTTTCGCTGGTGAAAAAGCACCTTTGTTGCATAAAAAATGCATGGATAGTAGCCGAATAAAATCAATTTCGGCCAAAAATTTTGCTTCGATTTTTTTCCCCTGACTTAAAAATAATGACTTCCGTGTAAAAGATATCTGTTTTCTGCATTCATCAATTTTTCAGCATATCAAAGAAAATTGTATGCTGAAGTTTTCTTTTAAAGAATATTTTAAATATTAACTACCTTGTTTCTTAACGTAATCACAAAAGTCTTGCCATAACTTCGTTCCATTTGCATACCATGTCTTAAAACAAATGCATGTAAAGAAAAACGAAATACCGTTGAAATGATAAAGTTTCTTGTAATAGGACATGATGCGTTTTATTTTGATTTAAATAAATCCGAATGCTCAAGCAGCATCGTCATAAATAACATAGAATACAAAGCAAATATTTTTAGATGCTTAATCTTCGAGAAGGTTATTATTCTTTAAATTAAAAAAAGAAATCTGAATGCACCATAAGGGTTGTAATATATGTCACATGCTTCTCACAAATAAGATTAGGCTACTAGATGTCAAAAAAATCGAAAGGTCCAAACCTAAAATAAGTTACTGAGGTATTCCATAGTTAAAAACTTTTGTTCTGGCTTGTAATTATCATGATGGAGTGCAAAACATATAAGATAAAGAAAGGAACGAACTGAACTCATAAAAGAAACCTGTGTTATATAAAACAGCAAGCAATCTTGCTTTCGTTTTCACAAAATGAAGAGTTCTTTAACGTATATCAACCGAAGATTTGTTATCATTACGCCCTTCAAACCAATCTGAAAGAACATCTAATAGGGAAATATTTTGTACTGGTATTAAAACTCGTACCTTATTCATGCGTAAGCTCACTAATCCAATAACATTATCTTTTCTAGACAACACTTCTGTTACGAGACCCAAAGGCCAGTCAAAACATTTTGAATTGTCGCTCTTAATACGTACAACGTATCCAACCTGAGGTGCTTTCTATGATCATTCCATCAGAGGAACCTAAGGTAGCCACAGTACCCAGTGCGTAAATTGATTTGCAAAAAAACTCTTTCAATATCTAATGTAAAACCATACTTGCACTCTCTGAATTTCAGAAGAAGACTAGTTAGAATCAATTCCAATAGATTTGGTCCAGTAGATTAAGAAGATTTTCAGGCAGGCAGGCAGATGGATGGATGGATGGATGGATGGATGGATGGATGGATGGTAGTAGTAGTAAATAAACGTTATAAAATTAAGTTAAGGTTACCTTACTTACGCTTATAACTTCGTTTTTACTTATAAATCCAACATCAGGTTTCTATAGCGTAATATAAAATTTTAAAATTAAATAAACATTTCCGAGGGCGTCACGTTTAGAAATATTATTATTCGCATCAAAATTTTACAAGTCATTAGTGGAAACTTTAAGCTGTGATGTTAAATATATATTATTTCGTTATTGTTTCTCCTGAAATTTCCTGCAGATCTTACAGACCACTTCATGCATCGTCATGAACTATCAGTAGTCCAATAACCACACTCTGGGAAACACGGGTTAACAGGACGCTAAATAGAAGTGACATTGCAGATGTAGTTTAAAGAGTATGGAAATTGTCATTTATAATTTTTTTATTTTATGCAAAAGCAAAGTATATTCCGAAGTGTGGTCTCAGTAGTAACTCTGTATTCCCAGAATAGGACTGTACATTCGTTTGGAAGAGGGAATTCCTCCATTACAAACAATGATATAAAAATGAGACATACGGGGTGATTCAAAAGTCAGTCCCCCCACTGTTAATTTTTTAGTGGGTTCAGGCAGATAAACGTCCTTTTGGGAAAGTTGCTTGTTGAAAAGGAACTAACTTTTGCCGTGTGTCTCGACTCACCTCCAGCACCAGGGGGCGCCCCACGGGGGGGCAACTCGAAAATTTCAAATGGTAACCCCCCATCGAGTAATACACTGTTTTAAAGGTCTCGTCGAGAAAAAAATAATGATATTTACAGTATGGCGTTTCGACACTCATAGCACCAACGATGTGTCCGCAAAATTCAAAATCGACATTTATTCTCCTGGCTTTTGCTCACGCTAGTAAGGTCGTAGGCAAATGCCGAAAACTGTAAAATGTAAAGCAATGTATGTTCTATCGGCAAAGCTTTTAGATTTTGTCTTAGCCTAATGTGCAAAGTTTCAAGGATCGCTTAAAGATACCAATATTCTAATCCCCAAAAACTCAAATAAAAATATTTCCATAGCAACAACAATTGTTTGAAATAAAAATATTTCCATAGCAACAATAGTTGTTTGAAATCACACACGTGTTCTCATAAGATATTCTTTTTTATACGAACACACTTTGAAGAAATGGCTCGTCCACTCAGTCACCGAACGGATGTCATTCTTTTTCAACATAACAAGTTTCCAAGAAGGTGGATTGGCCGTCGTGGGTTCGTGGAATGGCCACCTCGTAGCCCAGATATGACACCCTTGGATTATTTCCTTTGGGGTCACTTGAAATCAATAGTTTACAAACCGCCACCTGAAATTATAAATATGCTGCGCCAAAGAATATGGGATGAGTGCCATAAAATTACTCCACACACTTTTCAAAAAGTCAGAGAAAGCTTTGAGACCCGGCTTTATATCTACCAAGAAGTGTAAGGCCTTCAATTTGAACATCTACTTCATTAAAAGGTAACTTCTTTTCTTACTTTTTTTATATTTCTTTTATTTTTTAATATTTTATTGTTTTCTTTTTTAATATTTTTATTTGAGTTTTTGAGGATTAAAATATTGATATTTTTAAACGATCCTTGAAACTTTACATATTGGATTAATACGAAATTTAAAATTGTTACTGATAGAACACACATTGCTTTACATTCTACAATTTTCGTTATTTGCTTACGACCCTACTAGCGTGAGCAAAACCTAGGAGAATAAAGGTCGATTTTGAAATTTAAGGACACGTCGTTGGTGCTATGGGTGTCATAGCGCCATACTGTAAATGTCATCATTTTTTTCTTGACGAGACCTTCAAAACAAGGTATTACTCGATGGGGGTTGCCATTTGAAATTTTGGAGTTGGCCCCCGTGGGGCGCCCCCTGGTGCTGCTGGTGAGTCGCGACACAGGACAAAAGTTATTTCCTTTTCAACAAGGAACTTTCCCGAAACGACGTTTATCTGCCTGAACCCACCAAAAAATTAACAAGGGGGGGTGGGACTGACTTTCGAATCACCCCGTATGCTTTCCACGTTAACACAAAGGCGTCTTTTTTTTCCCATCCCGGAACCAAAACCCACGATTTGTTGGTTCGTAAACGGACGCTCTAACCGTTCGACCGATGATTAGCTGATAAGATCTACCTAAAGTCCCTATTTAAATCGATGTACAAAGCCCAGATGTTCCCCTCCTAGTACGCATGCGTTCAACAGAGTGTTTCCAAGAGCGCATTTGTAAAGCAGACTAAATGCATTTTCAATGAAAGACAGATTTCGTCCTTCGAGAAAAACTGAAAAAATGAGTGAATTAACAGACACTTTTTAAGAGTGTAGTCTTGGTACGGGAATGAATTCTTACACCAAAATTCATGGTTTCGTGCGTAATTCTTTCCCCGTTCTTCATCAGGTGTTGACAATGGATCGAAATTTATTAAGGACTTTAATTTCTTAAATATTTTAAGTAAAGCCGGGTTGGCAGTGTCATCATGCAGTCAATAATTTTTAACGAGGAGAGTTCTTGCAACGGAAGTTATGTATTGGCATAGTAAAATCACTATGCACTATCAGAAGAGATTATCAGCGGCGTCCCTTGTGGCAAGCTGAAAAAGTTAAAAAAATTATCTTCAAAATGTGATTTGGTTAGGGATATATTTTCAATTAGAAAGTTACAGAACATCTTTTAGTTAATAAGAAAAGATGCACTTGCCATATACAATATGTACATATACTGCCAAAACAGTTAGGTGCTCCGAACGTTTCAATGTATCACTTTCAATTGATGTGTTTTGGCCCTTTAAAAATTGAGTTGCAGGAAAGGAATAATTTGACAGCGCCTATAAAAACTTCAACTCCACTTCTAAAACGCCAGAAAACATCAATTGAAAGAAAGAATTCAAACTTTCGGAACCTCACTTTTTGGCAGTACGCGTGTGTACATATTGTATATTAGCTGCGTAACTTTTTTTACTAGCTAAAGGATGCTCTATAACTCTAATTGAAAATACTTCCCCATATTAATTGCCTTTCAAGATAAATTCTTTAACTTCCTCAGTTCGCCAGCAAAACCACTGCCGTTACCCCGCGAGCAGGCGTGGGGTGTGTTTCACACCCCACAACTTACAATTTGTGAAAATAACCGTCCACGCTTTCTTTTGAAACTGGCCAAACCCTTTTGGGGTAGGGTGACAAAGCGAACATTCCACTTATTGTTCCCTGTAAAATTGGACGTTTTTAATGAAATAATGCTATATAATTAGATGGGGTGTAAAGCACCCCGCGCGCGTTCTCGCGTTCTTCGAATCCGCGGGCCTGCTCGAGGTTAATCTTGTGTGACAGTGCATACTGATGCACTGTCACACAAGATTACAGTGCATACTGATGTTACTATACCAGTGCCAAACATCCGTTGTAAAATCTATCTTTGTTCGCAGGTTACTGGCCACATTCAGACTTCCCTAGGAACCCTGTATTAATATATATAGATAATTAATCATTTATTTTTAAATACGAATATTAATAAAAATCATTTTAAAAACATGCTTAGATAGCTACCATTATTTATTATAGATTAAATATGGTACTTACCATTTGTTATCATACAGGACGATATATTTGAAGACAAAACGTCATGAAACAAAAAAACAAAAAAGAATTAGATATTTACGTATATTGATGTCAGGAAAGTCCTTGGAAGTCCAGGAAACCTTTCTGTTCTTGACTTTAATTTCTTACAAGTCAGAATCTCCATCCGACTGACGTCACCTTAGGATCAAGATTTCGGGAGCGAGTTAAAAAGAAATACAAATGAAGAAACCAAATCAGCGATGGAAATCTGCAAAGCTATTTATAAACAGAGCGAAATAAACCGAGAGATAAAAATTTCCAATTAACCTTTTGAAAAAGTCTAGACACTCGCATAACGCAGATCTCCACGCATCTTCGGATTCGGGATACAAAAGAAATGAGGTTTTTTGAAAACGTTCCGGAATTTACTGCGCGTCCAAATGAGCTCTTCCAGAGCAAATAATTCAAGTCGTCTCTAATCTTCTCCTGCGACTAAATTATTCCCAAGATGAAGTCATAAAAACTGAAAATAGTTCATGCCAAAATAAGCAATGGAATTAACTATTGTAAGCTAAAACGTGTTTTTAGAAATTCTCTTATTGCTAGATATTCGCTTTCAGTTGATCATAAATTAAAATGAAGTAATTAGACTGCAAACGTTAAAAGTCAACCAGGCAAATTAATAAGACATGGAAGCAACAAGTTTTATGTCCCTTAAAAATGTTTTAACTAATATTTGTTCTATTTTTACATCATGCATGCAGAGTATGATATACAACATTGCAATCTGTTCTCAGTTTATCATTATTTAGCTTCACCTTTCCTTTCGTTAATCCACATATTTTTGATCACTCTCGAACTAGAATTTAAAATGAAAATATTCTGTTCGTAGATAATATTTTTGACATTAAAGTTTTCCAGCTCAAAGTTGAGTAGACAGTGAGAGTCATGTTCGTTTCAATATCATTAATAAGACAATACGCATATTTTATATACAGCTGTGTGTTATTTACTTTTTTTGTTGTTCATGAAATACATGATTAATTGGAATTCGTTATTTGGTTTAAAATTTAAAAATTCAAGTCGTGATTCCGATTAAAATAATACTAAGGAAAGTCTGTGAGGAAACAATAGCATTTTCCTGCGATTTATTAACAAATACAAAATTAATCAAGTGCCATCGCTCCGTAATCGGTATACGCATATGATTGATATTTCTGCGGCATGTTCAGCCAATAATTATTCATGAAGCGTTTTGTTAATAGTGAATAAACAATTACGCTAGATAAGTTAGTAAACTATGTGGTTAGTCGGTGGTTTATTCTAAATTAATTGAAAATAATCGATTTCCAAAATTATTTTAATTATTCAAAAAACTGAGATGTGTGTGAGAGAGAGAGAGAGAGAGATAAATGGAATTTTTAAAAGATAAATATCGAAGCTGCTTAGAAATATATCGTGAACATGAAAAATTGTTTTAGTAAATAAATTTTCCCAAAAGGTAAACCCCGGTTTTATTTATTTTTTCAGTTCATTTAGTATGCAAATTGAATATCGTAAGCTTTAAACAGACAACTTTATGCCAATTTATAAAATTGTATCTATTGGTCTTAACCAGAAAACGAAACTGAAATAATGTGAGAATCTAATACATAAGTAACGATTTTCTATGCTAGAATTTTTTTACCTTTGAAAAAGCGACACTTAATGGGGTTTTTAGGCGAGTCGAGTATTTGCATTAGATATTTCTAAATTACAAAATCAATGTGTAATTAATCTTTTCATTTTTTACAATAATTCAGAAAATAGTTAAAGACCTGCCTAATAGAGGCCATGCTTTCACCAGTACGTTCAAAATTGCTACATGTAGTCAAATAATAAATAACATATAGAAACATTGTATATTTGTCCTTTTGTATATACATATTTATTGTATATATACATATATAAATAGATAAATAGAAGATAAGAACAGATAAATAGAAGAAGATATAAAT
>QLNU02015359.1:4836918-4852647 GCA_006491805.2 Dysdera silvatica | reverse complement strand
GACCAAATTTTATACGAAGGCCATTTGGACAATTTGAAGTCGGGAATCCTTCAAGTAAGCGTCTCAGATCACCTCTCTCCTTTTGTAATGTTTCCGATCGAAAAAAATACTCCTAGTAATAAAGGTACCCACAACTATAAATTAATTTATAACTTTAGTAAAATTAATTCACTTCTAGCCAACCTTCCATGGGCGCATCAACTATGTAAATTTGTCGTTTCTGATGACGCTTACAACTTTTTCTTTAACGAACTACAATTAGTCTTAAAGCCTGCTGAAGTAAGGATCGGAAAAAAAGTAAATTCATTACCCCTCGCCAGCCTTGGGTTTCATCCTCTATCATAAGCGTCATTGACAAGAAGAACAAACTCTTTGCTCAGATGGGAAAATAATCCCTTAAACCAAAATCTGAAGATAAAATTCAAGAAATATAGAAATGTTCTAACAAATGTCATTCGATCAGGGAAGAAAACCCACTTTGAAAACTAGTTCATAAGAACTAAAGGTAAAGCACAGCAAACGTGGAATGTAATCAACGTTGCTTTAAATAAGCAACAGAAAAACATAATTAACTCAAAAAAAGGCTCACCACTCTTTGCAGTGGTACTGTTGTCGAACATACATCTAACAAGGATATTGAAAATACATTGAACGATCTTTTTATTTCTGTATCAGACGACACTAATACTGGGCACGCGGCCTGCACTTGTATTCACACAAATAATAATTGCAACTCTTCAAACTCTTTCTGCCTTTCCCCGCTTACGTATCACGAAATAGACTGCTACATCTATCAACTGGAAACCAAAAAGAGTTCAGGCTACGATAATATTCATCCGCGTACCTTAAAGGAGAACGTAGATTTCTTCTCTAACACCCGTACGTTTTTAATTAACGTTTCCTTTCAGAAGGAGTTTTCCCTAACAAACTAAAAATCGCCAAAGTCATTCCGCTATTTAAAAATGATGCCAAATCTCTCCCTTCTAACTATCATTCCATTTACCTTCTTCCAATCGTTAGTAAAATTTTTGAGAAAGACATTCATGCTGGTCTCGAAAACTACATTGAGAAAAACAAACTTTTGTATAATAAACAATATGGCTTTCGTAGCAAATTTTCCATTAGAGCAGCTATTCTGGAACTTGTGGAAAATAATAAATTATCCAACGATGCAAATATGTTTACCTATGGAGGTTTTTTGGATTGGAGGCGTGCCTTCGAATCCGTAAATTACAAGATCATCCTTCATAAACTACACACGATGGGAATTAGAGGTATCGCATGGAAACTTTTCGAAAGCTATTTAAAAAACAGACAGCAATTCGTTTCTATTGATAAAACCAACTTGCACTACAAAACAATTCGTAAGGGTATTCCACAAGGTTCGGCTATTGCGCCAATTTTATTCAATATTTTTATCAACGATCTACTACAAAGTATATAAAGTATTGTGACACGATTATGTACGCCGATGACACCACACTTATTCACTCGGAAAAAAATGTTAGAAATCTGGTTAGTGAAATTCACAAAGACTTAAAGAACTTAGATAATTGGTTGACAGCCAACGATATAGAAATAAATATTACAAAATCAGTTTACATAGTCTTCTGATCAAGGCAAAAACCTTTGCCTCCTCCTCCTCCTCTTCTTATTTCAGTCTAAAAGTCTTGAGCTGGAAAACTCCTTTCCTTATTTAGGCGTGATAATGGCTCGCATCTCACATGGACCTACCACATATCCGAAATATCATAAACCTTACATTCTCTTATAAGTATCTTTGCTAAATTGCGATACGTCCTTTTGCATTATATTTTGCGCCTTTTCTATTATGCACTTCTTTATTCTAAACTTACGTACGGAATTAAAGCATTTGGGACTGCAAATAAGTCCAACCTGAAAACCCTCGAAGTTGCTCAAAAGAAGCTCATTAGAATAATGACATTTTCGAATTATTCAGCGCATAGCGCTCCTCTTTTCTCAATCTGGAACATTTTACCACTCGATCATCTAATAATGTTCAAGACTGCTCTACTTATGCACAGAATTATTCACAACAACTTTGCCTTCTCAAAATCATTCGATATACCACTACACGGACACTCCACAAGGTTTAGAGAAAACTCTTCTCTAACGTTGCCCCTTTCTCATACAAATTATAAATTGACTAGAATTTCCTTTTATGGTGCAAAAACATGGAACAGTCTCAGTCCAGAACTCAGATGCACTTTGTCATTCTCGTCATTCATACAAAAAGTATTTGTCCCTTTACTATCTTAACTCTGCTAGTCAGACGCGAACAGTATACAAATGCCGCTAATCCCACACCCAAACTGTCTATTATTATATTATCTACCGTCTATTTCAACTATCTTTAACTCATTTAATTTAGTCTTTTCAGCTAGATTCTAACATTGGCACACATGTGTCAAAGGCCATGGGTAGCTAGAATAATTATTTGATTCACCAGTGTTTGACCTGGCCATTTTTTTCCTAATTAATGTAATGGTTACTTAGGTAAATAATTTTTCATTACTAATTATTTTCTCTTTTGAGTCAACAAAATTATTTTTATTTTTGATCTCCTCTAGGGATTAAATTAAGCTCTTAAAATCTCTATATTATAAAAGTAGTTCATTGTTCCCTTATATAAGAAACTATTGAATTTGTTCAACTAATTATAAAAGTTCTTAAGCATTACATTTCAGGTCCGTTTAGTTCTTGAAATTCCCTTTTCGTCTTTCATAAAAAAAACCTCTTTATGCTCTCCTCTCCATAACTCTGGACATAACTCTGACCGCTCCTTTTTAGAGGAAGTATTTTTTAACCACAAGGAGATCCCCTTTCTCATACAACTGCACTCATTAAGCCCCCCCAACCCCTTCGGCTATTTGCAGAAATCCACAGCTCAACATCTCCCTTAGTGATTACGCAGTCTTTCCCTCATTGGGCCATCATCTACACATCCCCCCCTCCCACTAGTGGTTAAATTTTTGTGGTTTTCTAGTTTCATTCTAAGCCTGTTTTTCTCTTGTCTCTCAAATTTTTAGAAGTCGGCAATAAAAGATCGCCGGAGACCTAGAACTCTATCGCACCCAATCATGATGTTTTATGACTTACCCGGATTCCCGACTTCGCTCTCACAGCAACAGAGAAGCAAATCCCATAAAAAAGATTGGACTAAGATCATGTGGTTATTTCAGCATTTTCCTAACACCCTGTCGACAAATTGTCATCGATTGTGATTTGGTGAGATCAAGAACAAGCACTTTGAAGCAGCTCGTTTGAGAACTATCAAAGAGCCTCTAAAATAACTAATTAAATCTTACCTGAAGTTAAATAATCATGCCAGGGCTCTTCGGGTTTTTCCTCGAAAACTAATTTGTTCAATAATGAGGTACAAATCAAATTCTCTTATACACACTAAATGGATTAATTTGAATTTGCGTTTTTTCCCAAAGAAAAACTGTGGTACTTATTGGACATTTCTAACCCCCGTCTCACTTTCTTCACTTGCAGTAAACTTCTGAAGTATATCACTTTTACAATTCACAATATTTGTTCATTCTAACATAGTCTTCTTTACTAATTTTCTTAAAAGTATTTCTTTAACTCTACAAGTGAGTTCAAAATGTTAACCTTATTCATTCGACACAAAATAACTAACAAAACAAATTAACAAACATTTAACAATTAATTAACAAAATGTCTAACTGAATCGAATTCATAATTTTATCCCACCCGTGTTACTATTTCAGCTTAACACAGAACCTTATCCACTTTTGTATCACCGTTTTCCCAAATGAGGCCCAATTATTGTATTAACATTCATATCATTATATTCTAATCGTCGGCTCACGGAAATGCTGTTTAAATCAGTTAAAGAACTATTTAACGTTTTTATATTCCAAATATTTCAGAAAGTAACAAACTTCAATAGAATCGTAAAATAATTTTTGGAAGAGAATCCCGTAACAAGCTTCGGCTTTACATTCTCTTCTAATTCTAACCCAAATCATAAACGTAAAATCTAAAAGATTTCTTCTCTGTTTTTTCTCGAATCGCTGATGGTATGTACCTCACGAAAAATGTATACAAAATTGGGTTAAATAAACATTATTCTTATTCTTGAATTTCATTTATCAATATTGATATTCTGTTTTGTAAAGGCAATAAGCCATTTCAAAGCAACTAATTAACTAATCAAAAATGGTTAACAATATCAGCAATATCATTAAAATTGGCTTTAATAAACTTATTACTTTTCATTTGTCTGCGAAAACAGATCTTCCATAGGCGGTTTACCATTGCCAGCCAAAGTCGAAAGGACAATATCAAAATAAAATTGTTTTCATGAGTACTTACATATGCTCATTAATCTGTACAAATTTTAATATCGTTAATATTTCGTTAAAAACTGTATGGAAATTAACGTTTTTAATTGCTTATATGTGTATAATTTTGCAATTGTTATTGTTCTATCTGTAAAATCTTTTGCAAAAGCAATGTGAAATAAGTACAACTACTATTTCGCAAGAGCTCTTTATTATTCAAACGAATATACTTATATATTGACTAAACGAAATATAATAAATATCCAGCCACCCTGCCACATACTATTGGCGCCAATTAATATCTTTGTTTCTTGTTGAATACGAGAAATCCCTTGCTTTGTCTTCCGGAAAGAGAGCCCCGTTACTAGCATCGCTACTGCTCTCTTTCCATTTCCCAAGCAAATCGTTTGTATGGTCTCCTGCGGTATAAAATAATAAGGAATAAAGTATTAATATTATTATTGTTATTATTATTGGGATATGTATACACAGAATTTGGCCATCACTGTTCTAGTGTACAGTACGTTATTTTATATGGTCATGTGTAGAAAAACAAATATTTTGCGTAGTGAATATGTAAATCCGAAATAATAATTTTTATAGTTAATGTCATTATTATATATATAAAAGGTCCCCAAAAGCCTTTGATTATTATGTAGACTGTGACCTTTGATTATTATGTAGCCTTTGATTATTATATAGCTATGACTTATGTAGAGTAGAATTTTTTAAACTTTTAATTATTTTTAGTATGTTCACATTTATACTTCTATGCTTTTGAACAAACTCTTTTACAAGGTCATGATAAATTACCACATAAATTATCTTATTTAATCAAGATGTTGCTGGATATGAAAACAATGCGTTTCATTAACATTTACAGCAACTTTAAAAATACACTCGACTGTGAAGGTTCCTTTTGGGAATAAATTCATAGAATTCTTAATAATACTACTTTATTCCTTATTATTTCATATATCAGGCGACTATAAAATAAGAGTAGCGATGCTAATAACCAAGTTTTATTCCTGGTAGAGAGAGCAAGAGATTGCTCGCATTGTGTAAGAAGAACAAAGATTTGATTCACGCTTAAAAATCGGCGTTGTTATAAAGAGATTTGCGCACACACTGGGATATCACATTAACAGAGTTTATGTGCATAGATGGGATATCCCATTAAGAGTTTATGTGCATAGATGGGATGGCACATTAAGAGTTTATGTGCATAGCCTCGAATCGAAGACGTCGGAGGTGAAGGCTGCAGAGTGGTCCAAAAGCGGAGTCTTTGGGAGCTGTAGAGCGAGATTATTTCTTCTTGTAATCAGGACCAGGAGAATAAATGAAACAAAAATATGGAAAATTGTATACGAATTTTGATTTGTCAGCATCGGGACCACTTGTGGAAGATATTATAGAAAAAATAAAACCAAAGGAAAAAATACAAAAATGAAAGGTTGGTACATCAGTGTGAATTATCGAGCAGGAACATGTGTTATATGTATGTTTAGTCCATCGTGTATGTGAAAAATTACTTGCAAAGGAAAATGTTCTGATTTATGCATCATTTCTTCCATCGAAGCTGTCTTACTTACATTGCGCAATCCTGCTTGATTCTTTATACATACAGTATATTCCACTTTCAGGCACAAAAACAAATATTTAAAACTTTTCACAAACTTTCACATTTCCATCCCAGAAGCCTTTCTCCTCCGAATGGTTACCATCGAAAAACAACATAAATTTAAAATGTTTTTCCCAGAAAAAGCCGATGGATGAAAATATATTTAGAAAAAATATGCTTACTTTGAATTTTCTGAACCCCTATCTGCCCTTTATTTCAGAGTGTTTTTCAGAGATAAAAAGATACATAAAAAATTAGGCTAAACAGTTCTCAACTTTTTAAAATTTTTGAAAACCCGGTAACGTTTTCTTCATAGTTTCAACACACGAATTTGGAATAAAAATATCCAATGAGATTTCGTGACTAGGTTTGAAAATGTGTTTTAACTTTTCAAGAAAAATTGCTGGAGGCTGAGTTGACTTGAAATTTTGAACTTTTTACATTTAAGTTGGTTCAGCGCCATTTGTTGTCCCGGGGGTTGGTAATATAGCATTTATCACATTATTCAGATGAAAAAAACTGACAATAAAACTCTATTAGACATGATATTTTGAATTTGGGTATATTTAATATATATTTCTTTCTTCACTTATTTCATGAAGCATATTTTTATACTTTTTTCGACTATATTTAGTATTCTGATGATACTTTAGTATCAGTTATTTTTTTTCTAGTTTTATTGTATTTATTATTTTGGGGTTATTTAACATTCAACGAAGTTTTGTATTTATAGTAATTTCTTTTAATTTATACTATGAAAAATGTACACAATTTTAATTTAGTATGAAATATCTTTTGATATATGCTATATTCTTATTTTTAAGTAACTCGGAATGAATGAAGAATTAAATGAATGTAAGTATGTATGTATTTATGTGTGCATGCGTTTGTGCGTCCCTCTATGCGTTAAAGCTAATTGGAAATAACAGCATTTGAAAACATGCCCGTGATGCATATACGTTCTCTGAATGTAAGGATGCACGTATGGATGGAGGGAAGGAGAGGATAAGGGGAAACAGTTGTTAGGTATTTGTCTTTAAATATATTCCTACTTTCTCTTTAATAAATATCAGCTTTAATCTAAACAATAAGAATTAAAATATACTTTACATACTAAATCCTTAAATATATGTTTCGAATTTCATTAGTTCAACAACGGTTAATTAGAACTTTCCGTTAATTAACCCAAAAGCTACACAAGAGTGACATCTAACAGTGCTTTGTATATTTCCTATGTACTTTCGTAACAATTAATAATAATTAAATTAGTAACGACTGTAGTCCGATTCATTGAAGTTAGTTTCCATATGTACTGCACGTCTGTACTTTGCGTAGATATTAAATCACACATAATTGAAATCGTAAACCAATTGGGGTCTATAGAAACGTGAAATATCCGATTTATTACAAACCACATGGGTCTTTTAAAGTTCACCTTGAAAATATATATTGGTAAAAATTCTAAAAACAGTAAAAGGAATTGATGGAGATAATGTTCACAAAATATCTATTATATACTCAGTATGTATACATCCCGTTGCTGGAATAAACGGCTTGCTTACTTGTTTGCCTGCCTGCCTTGCTTGCTTGCTTACTTGATTGATTGATTGATTGAAGTTTAATTCTGGATTATTAAAAAGTTGGATATTCAATGGGCCGAGAATAAGTTATTAAAGCGCATTATTAAAAAATCAAGATAATCAGTAAAATAAACAAAATGTCGGTTAGGTTAACCTTTCTTTCAGAGAAATTTTGAAATACAATTAAGAGTTCCAAAAATTTAATTTCTTTAAATTTAATTACCTATTACAGTGTACAGGCCTGCACAAAAGTTTAGACACAACACAAATTTGAGTATAACAAAATACTATTAAAACTGAAGAAGTAGGAACTTTAATATTACGAAGTATGAACACATGTAATATGCAAATTAAAAATTTGAGAACAGAAATCACATCAGTAGCGAACTTGCTGCAATATATAACTTAAAATAAGTAAAATATGTGGCACAAAAGTTTAGGCACAAACATAAATTTTAGCACTTGCATAAGGAAATGAACAATTTTAATAATCAATGTAGCCACCATTACTTCGTATTAGATTAAATACGCGGTCGTTCATTGAAAGCACAAGATTTTGAAAGGTTTCTGGTTCAAAATTAAACCACGCTTCTTCTATAGCCTTTTTAAGTTCTAAAACGGACGGATATTGCTTTCCATTGGCATACACAACATTCGTTAGTATGCCCCATACATTTTCGATGGGATTACAGTCAGGACTAAGAGCAGGCCAATCGAGAACTGTAATATTTTTAGCGCTCATCCATTCTTTTGTTGACCTGGATGTGTGGATGGACGCATTATCTTGTTGGAAAACCCAGTTTCGTCCACATAAAAGTTCGCCAAAAGGTAATAGGTGACTTTCAAGAGTTGCCTGGTATGCCTTGGAATCTTGTTTTCCATTCAAAAACGCCAAAGAAGTCTGTCCATTGAAGCTAAAGGCTCCCCAAACCATGACTGAACCTCCTCCTTGACGTCTGCTGAACCGACTTAAGGGGCGTTTTCGAAGATCGTGCCAGTAGTGCGAAAGGCCATCGGGACCATCTAAGTTCCACTTTTTTTCATCACTAAATAACACCTGCATTTTGCATATCTCAAATGCCTGCATTCTACAATCCTTCTACGTATGGTTTCTCTTGACACTCGCATTGCTAACGTGTTTTTTATTTGATTTGCAGACAGGCTTTCATTTGAAGCCAATCTTCGTATTTGTCTATCATCCCGAATGCTGGTCACTCGAGGCCTCCCAGATCGTGATTTTGGTTGATACTGATCACCCCGGGATAACACTCGATAAATGCCTCGCTTTGAACGGTTCAATGCAACAGAAATTTGAGTAACAGATTTACCTTTAGTTTTCAGCCTCCAAATCTTCAAAATCTCGTCATTCGTAAATTGCTTTGACTTCGGCATCGTTCTAAGCATTCTAAATTATTTCAGGCCTTATATAACAACTCTGGGAAACGCCCCTTCGATCACTTGGGAACTTCGCGCCGTTAATTTGCATAAATCTGACATATGTGCCTAAACATTTGTGGCATGCAGATTCCAATATTACGGTGTTGGGATATTTTGTTTCAGTACTTTTGGTAATCTTTTAAGTTGCACAATTTATTATTGGTTCTAGGATTATTTAGATACAATATCGGCGAAGTTCAATGCAAATTCTCGCTTTTATTTATAATTTGCCTCTGTGTCTAAACTTTTGTGCAGGCCAGGTATACATGCCAACGCCAAAGTAGATTGCATTCGTAGGCCTACAGTTTAGGAAAACAGGGCGTCGATTAGGAATTACAGGGGGGCATTTTTTTTATCAATGTTAACCCAAAGCAAATAATTACTTTAACCTTTTAATGTATTAAAAATATTGCATATATTTCAATTTTAGTGGGAGGCAACTGCCTCCCCCTGCCCCACTCAAATGACGCCCATGAAAAGTCCCAAATTTTCTTTTGCTGCAGAGCTGAGACTCGTTTTTTTACCGCTAAATCTCATACACGTTTTAAAGACAGCAATTGGACAGCATCACATTCTTCTTCTTGGTCTTTGTCGTCGCTGACACTGGCAATGATTTGATCGTCCGTCAATACTTGATAGCCAGGTTCATCGACATCACATTCGAGCCAGTCTTGAATGTTTTTCTGGTCGCATTCTACAAATCCTGAAGATTCTTTAATCAGCCCCGCAAGTTCTGATACGAATTGACCGTTTGGTGGCTCTTCAGGTGCAGTTATAGACTCATCTGATGGAAGGAACTTATTCTAAGCTTTTTCTTGTGTAATGTCCTTGGTAGTAGTCTAAGCTTCTGCTGCCATGTACACAACATCCTTCAAGTTAATTTCGGTGTGCACTTGCTGAATAGCTTTTTCATGTTCCCACCGTTAGTGGAACTACATGGCGCGAAAATCTGAATTTGCCAACTGGAATGCTTTCAGTTAACCAATGTTTTGGTTGATCGGTATTCGGATAATCGATGCTTTACTGTACTTCCGATTTTCTGCTAGTTTTTGTACTTTTCTGGAGTGTTAAATTTTATTGTCACTGCCTAAAGGTATATTTTTTTTCCAGGGCGGCCAGCGACCGGGAATTGTTAGAAAATTTTATGAATCTGGAAAAGTCAAGGAAATTCGTTGTCCAAAACATTGAGATTTTCACACACTTGCGATTCATTCGCGTAATTTAATGTCAGTAGTACGTTAGACAGTACTACCAATTTTTCCACGTTTTAGTGGATTTAGCAGGACCAAAGTCTTAACTCTAGTGGAAATCCACTAAATTCACCGGTTTTCCACTAGATTTAGCATTTTTTTCTCTTTTGAAAAATATTGCTGCCGCTAACGAATTTTTTTATTCATTTCAGTTGGCAACAGTGAATAAAAACCAGGTCTTGTTGGTCTCTTTTGGTGAATAAAATAATATGTATCTAATTTCTATTTTCAGTTGGGGTTGTATATACTTTTTTTTGTTGATATTTTTTGGTAACTTTGATTGCCCGTTTTATATGACTGGTTTACCTACCTCCAACAAATTCATATGCAGAGCTGATGCTGGTGGGACATGCCCCAACTTTGCAAAAAAAAAAATCATTAACAAGCAAGTAAAAGAAAATCAACTAAGGTTGGTATTTAAATTTAGAATGTTTCAATTAACGTTGAATCTGTGATTGTTTTGCTTTTTTCAATAAATTTTGGCGAGTTGAAAATTTAAAGTTGGCAAATTGGACTGTGATGAGTCGGAAGTTGGCGAGTTGTAGTTTACTTTCCAAATGCTAACTCGCAAATCGTCCCACTCGAAAAATTTTTGCAAATTGAAAATTGTCGAGTTGGAATGCGACGATTCGGAAGTTGAAGAGTTGTAGTTTACTTTTCAAATGCCAACTTGCCAATCGTCTCACTCACAAAATTTTTGCAAATTGAAAATTGTCGTGTTGGGGAGTTGTAGTTTACTTTCTAAATTCCAACTCGCCAATTTCTCACCTGTAAAACTTTTAGATTCCAACTTGCATAATTTTTGCGAATTGAAAGTCGGCGAACGGGAATGTGACGAGTTGTGGTTTGCTTTCCAAATGCCAACTCGCCAATTTCCTACTAGCAAATCTTTCAAATTAAAACTCGTGTAATTTTTGTGAGTCGGAAATTGAAAGTTGGCGAGGTGGAACTTGACAATCCCGAAGTCGTAGGGCTCTAGTTTACTTTCCAAATTTCAACTGGCAAAACTTCCAAATTCTAACTCGCAAAACTTTTGCGAGTTGAAAATTGAAAGTTGACGAGTTGAAATTTGACGAATAGTTAGTTGACGAGTTGGAGTTAACTTTCCAAATTCCAACTCCTAATTTTCCTAATCCCCAACTCTTTAATCTCCAACTCTAATTCCCAACTCACTAATTTCAAAATGCCTAAAAAATTCGCAACTCTCTAATTCGCAAGTCTCTAATCTATAACTGTAATCCAAAACTAAACCACAACTCTTTAATTCACAATTTTAATTGGCAGCTCTCTAATTCACAACTCTCTAATTCTCAAGTAACTCGGTAGGTTTTCAACGTTAACAATAGCCATCATTATTGCATTTACGGAAGACCTTTACCTTACCCTTTTATTGCGGACAGACACATAGAAAAAAGAAGTAGTCTGTATAGGCCTGTTTGTTTTAGGCCCGGAACTCGAAAGTCAGCCTGACGCGATTCTGAGTCCAAACCCGGCCGGAGGAGGAGGAGGACCCGTGATAATTCACTGAATTTTAGCCATTCGGAAGGGACATGAAAATTGGCGACAATTTGGCGTCAATTGCTGTTCGCCAAAATGTTAGCGAAAGAGAGAGTGTTTGTAATCATTTCCAAAATAGGTTTTACTTGGTGGTGCCCAAAATTGGTCTATGTATATGAGAGAGAGAGGGTTTTAAATATAGTAAATTTAGAATTGGAGAAAAGAATTGTAAAGAAGAAATAAATGTGTAATTAAGTATAGCGCGCATTGAGTCGCTGCTATATAATAGATAAGTTAGTGGGCAAAATAGCAAATGCATATGAAGATAAATAGTGCATGTAAAAAAAAAAAAATAGGGCCAGTTAGATGAATAAGATTGAATAGAATAAAAGGTAAGAGAAAAGATTAATAGAAAATACAATATTCAAACATAGACATATATATACATATAAATATAAACATGCAAATATATATATACACACACATATAAATACGACGTAATATAAGCATGCAGCCCCAGAACTGTCGTCAGGGGCCTTTTCTAGGACTACATGCTTGGCGCCTTTTCTGGAGGTATGTTGCAAAATACAAGTAAATCAGATAAGCCAGATGTATTCAGCGAGATACCCAAGGCCCAAAGGCGCCAAAAAACAGAACGTACAAATCCAAATAATATTACAGTATAAACACTAATATGTACAATATAGGCAAATTAAACGTAAAATCAATAAAATAGAAAATCATACGTAGATACATTTGATACATGCAAAATAGAAATATGTAGAGGTGTAAAAAAGAATATAAATATACAAACGCTTTTCGAAAATGGTTTATGCTCAAATAGTGGAAACAGAGCCGAATATTTTCAAAAAAAAAATTTTTTAAAGAAATCTTTTCGAAAAGCTAAGTCTGCATCCCATTGCCTTTACACCATTAATTTTTAGTGTTAATGCAGTAATGGCATGTATAGTGAATGGTACTTACGTAATAAGGAAAATTTTCTCTAGACTCTGCTTGGTTACACATTATAACATTAAAGGATATAAGCAATCCAGGCTAAGATGGCGACTTGTTTAGTTTCGTATTGAATGCTCCAGCTGAAGCGTCTCTGTACAGGGTTATAGCTTGGTAGCCTTTTGGCGAAGTATGTATGATGGTGGCGTGAAGAAAAAACATTTATACACGCAAATACTTTATGCATATGCTAAACATTTTTTGTTTAGCAATATAGATGAGAATTTTCTGAATTTATCTATTGTAGAACGATTTTGGAAATCCGTTATTAATTAAGAGAATAGTGAATTGTTGAAGACTATTCCTTGTGTCATTTCTAGTATTACAGATCTTGATATTCTACTTCCCATGGTGATAATGATGTTTCTGAAGACGACGTTAGAAATATAGGAGCTGCATTTAGAGAGGTGGTTAACTTGGAAGGTGAAGTCCATCTTTTTGTCGTAAATGATGCTTGTTAATTTATTCTTATCAGTGATTTTTATGTCGATGTCCAGGAAGTGAATAGAATTGTTTTGAACGGACGTTTCTGCTAATTTTAATTCACTGGGGTAGATATATTGGAAATTTTCTTCAAACATTTGGTTGTTAAAGGCAATAATGTCATCAATATATCTATGTACATTTCATAGGTACTCAGGTCTATTTTTTTCGTAATGGTGTAAGAATAAATTCACAGCGAGTGGTCAGTAGCACGTTCCTTGTAGAATGCCACAAATTTGTTTATATACGTGCTTGCCATTATAGATAAAATTATTGCAGATGGCAAGTTTTGGCAAGTTTTGACAGTATTCTCCCTCAATGCCTTTAAGAAGGTGTTTGCATTTAACGAAGTAGGTGTTTAGAACGTTTTCCAACTTTTCAAATGGTATGCTTGGGAATAAGTTCTCGAAGTCATATGTACTGAAATCATTAATGTAAGCATGGTTGTTTAGATATTGAATTATAGATACGTTATTATTGATGAAGATGCAATTCTCTTTGGATTCTGTGATGCCATGGGCGAATATTTTTAATATATCGGAAAGGATGTAATTAGCAATAACAATTAATCCCGTTGGTAATAATGCGAAATTTAACGGGATTTTTGTGAAACTTAACACTTGCGCAGATAAAACGATATTGGGTAGTATGATGTTTGGTTTTGAAAAGTTTGTTAAAGGCAATAATCTTCTTGGTAGTAGTGGACAAATTGTAATTGTAGAGCTTATAGGTGGTAGAACTTTTAAGTTCTTGACAGATAATTTGATGATAAAGTTTTTTGCGAACTATGGCGAAGTTTCCGTTCGCTTTGTCAACACTAGTAATGATGAAAAGTTCCTTTAGTTCATCAATTTGCTTGTGGATCTTAGTCATATTGATATGACTATAGTTACATCATCTTTTGGGGATTCTTTGACTTGTAAAGAAATATTGCCAAGCCATTCTAAGAAAAATTCAACAGGGATGGAGTATTTCTGGCTCAGTTTTAAGCAAAATTGAAGGTCTTTCTTGAGCTACTGTAGCATCCTCTTTACATTCAAGAAGAGAACAGGACGGAAGTTAGTACCTTGTAGCATGATATTGCGTAAATCTTGGAAAGGAATTATTGATAAACCGCCGGTGCAGATATGCTTATGGTGCTCTTGAACAAACTGTTTAAATTCCGGTTTATGGCAGAGTTTTGTAGAACGTCGTCTTTAAAATTTGTGCAGAAGTCTTTGTAGTTAAAAAGTTTTCTACCCATGGGTTTACCGTATTTGTAGGCAATGATTACCTGAACCATATCTTTGAGGGGAAACAAGTCCATGTTGTCCATGAAGACTTTTTTAACAATAAATTTATCAAGCACTTCATGCTTAAAGCTAATCACGCAAAATTCTTTAGTTTTTCTATCTGTCGTCATACATTTACTCTGGTTGATTTTAGAGTTAATAAGATCAATAACACACACACACGCACGCACGCACGCACACACGCACACACGCACGTACACACACATATATATCATCATATTCAACCATTATCTATCCACTGCTGGATGAAGGTCTCTCCAAATGCTTTCCACACAAGTCTATCCTGAGCAATTCGCTTCCACGTCACCCCAACCTGTTTTCTTATTTCATCCACCCATCTAGTTTGAGGACGTTTTCTAGGTCTTCGGTGGTCTCTTGGAATCCAGTTCAGAATTTCTGTTGTCCATCGTTGATCAGTTCTTCTTACAATATGCCCAGCCCATAGCCATTTCAGCCCTTTTACTTTAACAATGATGTCCTCTACTCTAGTTTGCTCTCTCACCCAAGTGTTTCTTTTTCGATCTCTCCTAGTTATTCCAAGCATGCACCTCTCCATGCTCCTTTGCGTTGTCTGTAACTTTCGTATTGCTCCAACTGTTAGACTCCATGTCTCTGATCCATAAGAGAGGACTGGCAATACACACTGGTTGAAGACCTTTCTTTTTAGACACAAAGGCAATTTCCCCTTCAGGATAAAACTGTTTCTTCCAAATGCACTCCAGCCAAGTTTAATACGTCTGTTGAGTTCTTTCATAATGTTGCCATCCATTGAAATCAGCTGGCCAAGGTAAATATATGAATCAGCAATTTCTAGCTCAATGTTGTCAACTTGTATTTTTGTTTCCTCTACGAAATTATTGAACATGATCTTAGTTTTTTGTAGGTTCATCTTGAGTCCAACTTCTTTACTTCTAGTTGAGAGCTCCTGTACCATGTCTTGGAGTTCTGATGGGTTCGTTGAAAAAATAACAATGTCATCAGCAAACCGCAAATGATTTAAATATTCACCATTTATTTTTATTCCCCTGTTATTCCAATTTATCTGCTGAAAAATCATCTGTAAAGCTGAAGTAAAAAGTTTTGGAGAAATGGTATCTCCCTGCCTCACACCTTTACCAATTTTGATAGCTTCGGTATCTTTATGTAACCGAAATTTTGCACTTGCATTTTTATACACACGTTTCACCATGTCAATGTACACATCCTCGATGTCTGCTGATC
>QLNU02015359.1:4818827-4830025 GCA_006491805.2 Dysdera silvatica | reverse complement strand
TGGACATACTTCAATGCCTTTGAAACCTGTGGGAGGGAAATAGAAAAAGTTGGCTGTAATTTTTAATTTTTAATTACACCTTGAAAACTGGGCTTGTTTACAATTGATGAAATAAATAAATGAATGGCAGAAAAACTACTTTTGCAATTTTGGCAACGAAACAGAATAATTCGTTTTTAAAAAAATTAATGAAAATGGTCATAGGTTATGCAGCGCTTACTTTTCAATTGGCAGAAACGTTATTTCTTTTAAGCTACATTAAGAATGTTTTTTACTTTAGGACTTTTGACTTTAACCACGAAAATTATGTTTTATTTACACCTTAATTCCAATTTAATTAATCTTATTAGTATTTTCCTCAGACAGTTCATGGAACTACGCTTATTTATTATGATTCCAGACATATAAGAAACGTGATCGAAGGCTAACACCTGCGGGAGACAAAAACTGGGAAATTTTCTCTGTCGTGGAAATATTTTTTATTTAAGTGCATAATTACTTTTCGGCTCGTAAGAAGATCATTAAAGCGAAATAGAAAAATTAGAGTTTACTCGAATTTGGAGAAGATTTTTACAGAAGACCGTTTTTGAGTTCCTTTAAGTGTAAATTATATTTTTATCGTCGACGAACATTGACACCTATCGCTTTAAATTCTATTTCAAGTGTAACCACCGTTATTTCCTCAAATTTACAAGACGTAAATAAAAAGAACAAAGAATGAAAATGCAAAAGCATAAAATGAAATGAAATTAAAAAAAACTGGATGCAAAACTGCAAAGTGCGGATGACAAAATTATAATAAAAGGAAAGGAAATTTTAAAGGGCAGGGCAGAAAAAGGAAAAGAAAGTAAAATAGAAATCGAGGTAAAATAAAAGAAGATATGATAGAAAGAGCAAATTAAAAATAAAAACCTTATTACATGCACACTTTAAAGTAAAATTTATAATAGATAATCCAAATAATTTACTTATTTCGTTTCTCAGATTATCGTTCTCGTTATTAAATGCATATATTTATAAAACTGGGCTCAATCTGTTGTTTGAATTTTACTGAAAAAAATCGAGGACAAAATAAAACTCTTCAATAATTTTAATTAAATTGTGAAATAAACGATACCCTAAAGACAGAATAAGCAGACCTAAACATTACTCATGAATTGCTTTCGACGTGTTTTGAAGTATCCGTTTCGAGAAGCTATCTATATAGATTTGCCGGAATCAGAGATTTTTCCAGGTTTCAATATGATGTACATGGTTTGTTTTGCTGTTTATATGGACTCCGTTTTCTTCGTCTTTGTTCGATATTTTGTGGCTTCCAATATAAATTTCTATATTGCTGAATAAATTGCAATTTGTATTTATTTGTTAATTTAAAATTAACAACTGAAACAGATTAAATATTTGTTGGTTGCTAATTTGTTTGGATATATTTAATGTATATTATATAATACGAGAGACAATATAATGTAATATATAAAACAGAGTTTTAAATTGTTTTAAATTTATAATTCTTTGCTATATTTTATTGTACAATTGCCTATGGAAAGAATATTATTGTATGTATAAAGGATTTCGTACTCCTTTCCCCTGTAAATTACACTATCATATTTCTAGAAATAACCTGCAATGTGTTATTGTACCCTTTTTCTACTTATAGTGAAAGTATTGTAGGCGTTCTCTACTGATAGTGAAAGTATTGTAGTCTTTTTTTTACTTATAGTGAAAGGTTTCTTGAGATTTTGCTATAAATAAACTGAAAGTTGCCAGAAGTTCTCTCTCATTCATAAGGAGCATGATTTCGCTGTTTTTCTCCATCAAACATTAGGCTTTTTGTCAAAAATTTTATATTTTTTAATTACATTTTATATATTTCTTTTAGTATGTTTTGTATCTTTTAATGAAGAATATTTTACATTTCGTACATACCTACATTTTTTACCGCTTTAATACTTTTCGGAAAGTAACTGTCTTTTCTTAATCAAAAGTTTATATATTGTCATGTTTTTACCAAAATGCAACTTCAAGACAAAATCAAAGTTTTATTCTCATATTGGGGCTACTAGAAAACCAAATTGTAGCTTTTTATTACTTTCTGTAATAGTGACAATTTGTTCAAAAACAGCTCTGTTTATTTATGGAGAATTCAATTTTAGCGCTTTTTAAAAATTTTTGAAAGGAAAGGGCTAAGGTTTTCAAATACGGAAATGGGATTAATTTACTTTTATCTATTTATATTGACACGACTTTTTTTTAATAATGATAATCGAACTTCACATTTTAATGGAACAAATATATATACATGTTAATAGTTTCCATGTATATAACATCTCCTTACACCTGAAAAATCGCAGTAAGTGCAATCACGTGAAAATTTCTAATCAATTTCAAACGGCAACAATAATTTATTTATTCCACAATTGTAATCCTCTGATTAAATGAAAGATAATTATTCACTGAGATTAATTATTCTTTTATTGACAGGAGAGAAAAGAAAAAGACTTTTCCCTCTCAAAGTGTCGGATGTTTTTCAAATCGCAATCAACAAGATCCGTTTCATAAAATGTCATTTTAGCAATAAAAATAATTAGGTTGAGATTAAATAAATAAAATCGAATTCTCGAGATTAAAGATAATTAAAGGACATCCACATCCCGCGGAAACGATCATTACAATGTGTAATATTGGACTAGTAACACCTAGAATAATTAATGTTTTCAATTAAACTTAGAACAGATTATTTTTTGCTGATCGATGAGAACGCAATCACCCTTGCCTAAACTGTTGGAAATTCTCATAAAATAATGTATTTGTTTGTGTAGTTGTTTCAAATTACATTGCTTTTTTTTTAGGAAACTGGAAAGTGTAAGTTGTCTGGAATTTTTAATTTATCGAAGTGAAATCAAAAGCAATTTTCTGAAGTAATTAAAACTGGATTTTTATTCATTTCTAACGACAGTTTTCCGAAGCGTAAAATTATATTAAATTGTTGGAAAATTCTTCATTAGGTTAATGATTAAAAATGTATAGTAAATTATAAATTGATAAATAAATTTTTAGTAACTCGAATATTTTATGCTTAAATTTGTCTAAAATGGTGAACAACACCCTGTAAAATACCGCATAAAATTTAAGCTGTCGGAATTAAATGAAGTTGTGTGCTATGCCAGTGACAATGGTAATAAATAGTTACACTATCACAGTAAATGGAAGTTATATTTATGAAGCAACGTTACGATTTAAAGTTTCTTTCAATACCTTGTAAGGTCTCTTTTTGTACACGTGCAGAGATAAGGTCGAGGGTAGAGTCATATAAATGCCGCATGGCACTTTTCCATAAATTTGTCCATAGACGTCGTATTTACTACTGCAGATATTGCATTTTTGTAGATAGTCAAATCTGTCATTCCATATGGACCAGCAAATTCTTGATGGATGAAATATCTGGAAACTAGGCGACTCAAGGATGTGTGCAACATGCTGGAGAAATTCCCAATAACTTTTTGCTGCGCGCAGGCAAGAGATACCTTGTTCGATAATGTATCTTTAGTTAACTGCCGTAAAAAGCAACTCAAAAGTGAGCAGAATTTTCTGAACATAGAGTCGTGCCGCCATTGTTTCTCATTTTTACTACTTTTGGTGAAAGATTGTCATTGCAAATTGTTACCCAGATATGCACGCTAGCAGTGCCCGGAGTTTGTCGCTTAACAACGGAGTTCAAGTTAGATTTTTTACCAGTAGCCTTGCATATTCTAATACAGTAGACGTTTTCCCGAAGAGAAACCAGGTTTATCACTAAAGAAACTACCTTTTCAGCGCATACCAGACCCTGTTTCTCTGTTTCAACTCAGTTACCAATGAAGCTAAGATATTAGGGCAGTCGTTTTCAAACTTTGGTCGGGAACGGATCACTTTATTCATTCCCTTATTTATCGCCGACCCCTGGGAGGGGAAATCCCCTCCTTCGTTAAAAATATATTGCCTGAAATTAAGGTTGCCAACTAGGGCTAATAATATTAAGCCCTACTTAGCCCATCATACTAATCCCCGCTCCCCATCTCTCCCAAGTAAAGACATATCCAAAGTAACCCTCGAGTTATGTGATTTATTAGAAGTCTTGTATATGGATACCGGCAGGAGAGATGTATTCATCCCTTGAAATATAAATTATAGATAATTTTAACTTCTTTTTCGGTAAATTTTAAGCTTTTTTAGTTGTACTTTTTACTTTAAAAAAGCACTAGCTTTTGGCAGAAAATCTCTAAAATTTCCGACCATGTGATGTAATGATGATAAAGAGACCTGATGACAAAGAGAGTGTGAGTTACGATTTTATTTTGTCAAATTTATAATGAAAATGACATCAGTAATTTAATAAAATAATAATAAGCAATGTAGACAGCACGGGTGTATTCAGAGGATTCAAATCTTTCACAAAATGCCGTAAAGTAAGGTTTATAAAGGGTCATATTTATGAGAAATTCTTTAAAGTTCACCCGAAAGTAAATTCTATATTTGCCGGCAATTTCTAATGTTTTTTCTTCGGAAATTTGATGATGATACTGTGGATCACTTGATAAGTTGCCGCGAACCACACTTTGAGAAGCACGGTATTAGGGTATTCATAGCAGAAATAATTAGAAAGTTTGGAATGTAAATTGCTCCATGCTAATGGTCTGCCTGACCATAGAACAAGGATGATGATGTTCCCATTCAGTAAGTGTTTGGTGGCACTGAAGAGCTTTGGGGTTATAACTCAAACGATGATATGAAACAAAGCATTTCGATTTTCATCAGCCCCCATTTATTAGTTGAAAACTTCTGAATATTTTCTATGAATATTTAAGTAGAGATAGTTTATTTTGTTTTTGCAAATGGCATGTCTATGGAACTACGATTAGAGAACCTCCATCAAAGCCTCCAACATCTTTTTCAGAATTCTACTTATATTTTACTTTGCTCATTTGTTTCCTGGTTTTTTTTATCAAAATTTGTAATTAACATTTTTTCAAAGTTCTATTCCAGTGCAAAACTAGAATGTTGTATTTTTATTATGATATCGTGCGTTATTTAACCGCTATAGTATCTAAATTAAACTCAAGCAAATAAAAATGCATTATAATTTTAAAAAAACGTAAAATAAATGCAGAAGTACTAAAATTTGCCAAAATTACTCGAAATTAAATATGCATTTAAAATTCTTCAAATAAACACAAATCAATTCATTAATGCACTTAAGAAACATTTAGCTAAAACGCTATCAGAATCCGTTAAAATTTGTGATATAAAACCAACAAATAATTAATAAATATATAAAGCAGTTTTTGGTTTATGATATTATTGGTAAGCAAAAATTTTGAAATTTACAAAACATTTAACAATTATAAAAAAAAGTTTATTATTTAAAATACAGTAGAAACCCTGATAACCGAAACAAAGCTGGCGGGGGGCACGGTTTTGGGTAACGAAAATTTCGGATAAAAAATAAATTGTTAGTTTTTAAGTTAAAAGTTAAAAATACGCAACAGAAACTAAATATGCGTAATTGAGTATTTATTAAAATTATATTTGTTTATGATCGCTTTTTTTCTAAAAAAAGTATTGAATTTTCCTTTACTTATTTCCTTTTCTTACATCGTTTTCAGCGGTATCTCTCTATTTTTTCATTAGAATAATGTTTGACGGTTGTGCTTTATTATAATATCCAATAAACCATAACGCAGTCAAAAAAAATGCAGTACATGATGTAGTTTGTAGCAGAAGCATGTACAGTATTTCAGATAAGCTTTCGTGTCTTAAACCAGTAGTAGAAAAATTGCTACTTCTAAAGCACTGAAGCTCTCGTTGGCATTGATATGGCTGCTGCTCTCTCGAACGTTTTCCTCATTGTCTGCTCATTGACTATGGAGCAACATCATGTCAACAACATCCTGGTCATTAAAATCAAGTTCAGAACCGTTGCCATTTACCTATTCACTAATCCCACTTTGATTAACTTTTTACACCCGTCAACGTCAGACTAAGAGGTCTTGGAAATTACATCTTCCTTTCTGATTCTACTTCATCAGAAATCTCAATTCCGTTCAACAGTTTATCCCAATTTTACTAATATACCGCAAAGTATTTCGTTTTTCATCAAGAGTAGTGTACTCCGTTCAAAAATCTTGTAAAAAAACCTTTTTAATACTGTATATATTTCAGTTGAAAGTGTTTTGGTAAACGGTGGTTCTGCTGTAATAATAATTATTAAATTCTAAAATATATAAATCAGGTGTCTCATCTTATTTTGCCAATAGATGAAAAAATATCATTCATAGTGATTGTCCAGAACCTGTACTGGCATTGGAACAAACGATTGTCGAGTCTTAATAAATATGGTAAATTAATAAAATGCCACAACATACAGGTGTATTATCAAGGAGTGAATATGCGCTCTTACTTTTCAGTTACTTGGTGAATAAATAATTTCATACTCTGCAATTTCCATTAACCATTATGTATTTGTCGTCCTGATGTGCGTGGCGAAGCAACGATAGAGGTAAACGCAATGAAAAGGCGTGAAGATTCATCTTTAGTGATACTAAATTATAGCCAAGGCATGTTGCCAATTTCATTGCTCAATGAATAGAAAAATTAAAGAATGTAAAAGATTCTAACTCCGGCAAGGAGTTGATATAAGAGAGTTGAGCTGAATTATTATAAAATATATCACTGATATATGGAACATTTTAGTTTTATTTACGTATGTAACAACCTTTTCTTACTCAGATACTATTAAAGTGATTAGAAGACATTAGCCCTATCTTAATGCTACAGATGATTACATGATGCATTACATGGTCATTTTCGTGGGAATAAAAGTCCGAAGGGCTAAGAATAAATGCAAAATATTAAAAGACGTTTAGTTTTGCCCTTAAATTTACATTCGTTAGATCAAAATCAACAACCAAGTTTGTAGTTTAACATAGACAGGGAGTTTGAACACGTTTCTCAGTTCCGACGGGCAGCCCGCAGTACTTCTAGACCTAAGAACCCATGGCTCTCCATTGTTAACCATTTCCAAGCAGCAGCGCCTGTTTGGTTGGAAACTACTTTCATAGCTAAGAACACTATAAACCGCAGATAATCTAAAACACATAGAACGAAGGCATTATACCAGTTAAAATTCACCTAATCAGTACAGCCCTCCTCGCTACTTCCAACTCAACCGTTACACCGCGTTTGTCCTTGCGCCATACTCAGAATTAGAAATCATCGAGCCAGTTGCAGTCTCTATCGCAAACTAATAAGCACCCTCAACACTATTACTTCAAGGTTAGTTCCTAACAATAAACATAACACCACACAAACGGCATAACCAGCGCTTGTCCTTGCGCCTTATTTAGCATCAAGGTAGCTTCAACCGCTCCGGAGTTCTTATCGTAAACTAATTAATACCTCAATTCATTTCTTAAGATTAGTTCATATAACCGTAAACATTAATCGTTTACAATATATTAACAGCCTATCCAGCGCTTGACCTTGCGCTTTTTTACACATTTAGCCAATCAGTTCGAGTTCTTACCAAAAACATTTAATACTTCAAAATCCACACCAACGTTAGTTCCAACAAGATACGCTATAAATAAGTCCAGTTCTTTCATGCAGTCCACGTTTTCGCAATCGACGAAGTCAAAGCCAAGTGCACCCGCTCGGTCTCCCAGGCAAGGTTCCGAAGACCTAATAACACATCAGCTCCACTCAAGTACGCTACTTCCGCATAAATGTCTTCCTCGGATTCCAACTCCAGCGTAGTCGAACCTTTAGCGTGGAACTCCTAACCACAACAAAAATACGCCTGGATGGACTCAATAGCAAAACTCACGCCGTAGATTCGTGAAATTTCTGTACAGTCGCATACCTAAATAAAAAACACAACCAGACTCCTCTGTACTCCAGCACACTAGCCTCTAGCTATGACTGCCGGCCATGTCTGCTATATCTGCCTTTATAGCATACTGGCATCCCGTTTAATAGTGTGCCACAATCAGCATAACAACTTTATAGTGACATCACCTAACCGTACGGTGAATTCAGAAGGAAATTAAATACAGGAAATGGGAAAGTTGGCTTCCAAGCCAAACATGATCATAGAATGTTACACATACGAATTAAAAACTATCATTATCGAGAAAATGTAATCAAAATAATGTATACAACTATTTAATTAATTACTTCAATTTGGTTATTTTTTTTTATATTTTGTTTTATCCAACGAAAAAAAAATCTGTCCTCAATTGCATATTGGACATACTTCAATGCCTTTGAAACCTTTGGGAGGGAAATAGAAAAAGTTGGCTGTAATTTTTAATTTTTAATTACACCTTGAAAACTGGGCTCGTTTACAATTGATGAAATAAATAAATGAATGGCAGAAAAATTACTTTTGCAATTTTGGCAACGAAACAGAATAATTCGTTTTTAAAAAAATTTATGAAAATGGTCATAAGGTTATGTAGCGCTTACTTTTCAATTGGCAGAAACGTTATTTCTTTTAAGCTACATTAAGAATGTTTTTTACTTTAGGACTTTTGACTTAAACCACGAAAATTATGTTTTATTTACACCTTAATTCCAATTTAATTAATCTTATTAGTATTTTCCTCAGACAGTTCATGGAACTACGCTTATTTATTATGATTCCAGACATATAAGAAACGTGATCGAAGGCTAACACCTGCGGGAGACAAAAACTGGGAAATTTTCTCTGTCGTGGAAATATTTTTTATTTAAGTGCATAATTACTTTTCGGCTCGTAAGAAGATCATTAAAGCGAAATAGAAAAATTAGAGTTTACTCGAATTTGGAGAAGATTTTTACAGAAGACCGTTTTTGAGTTCCTTTAAGTGCAAATTATATTTTTATCGTCGACGAACATTGACACCTATCGCTTTAAATTCTATTTCAAGTGTAACCACCGTTATTTCCTCAAATTTACAAGACGTAAATAAAAAGAACAAAGAATGAAAATGCAAAAGCATAAAATGAAATGAAATTAAAAAAAACTGGATGCAAAACTGCAAAGTGCGGATGACAAAATTATAATAAAAGGAAAGGAAATTTTAAAGGGCAGGGCAGAAAAAGGAAAAGAAAGTAAAATAGAAATCGAGGTAAAATAAAAGAAGATATGATAGAAAGAGCAAATTAAAAATAAAAACCTTATTACATGCACACTTTAAAGTAAAATTTATAATAGATAATCCAAATAATTTACTTATTTCGTTTCTCAGATTATCGTTCTCGTTATTAAATGCATATATTTATAAAACTGGGCTCAATCTGTTGTTTGAATTTTACTGAAAAAAATCGAGGACAAAATAAAACTCTTCAATAATTTTAATTAAATTGTGAAATAAAACGGTGATCACCTAAGACAGAATAAGCAGAGACCTAAACATTACTCATGAATTGCAGAATAATGTATCTTTCGACGTGTTTTGAAGTATCCGTTTCGAGAAGCTATCTATATAGATTTGCCGGAATCAGAGATTTTTCCAGGTTTCAATATGATGTACATGGTTTGTTTTGCTGTTTATATGGACTCCGTTTTCTTCGTCTTTGTTCGATATTTTGTGGCTTCCAATATAAATTTCTATATTGCTGAATAAATTGCAATTTGTATTTATTTGTTAATTTAAAATTAACAACTGAAACAGATTAAATATTTGTTGGTTGCTAATTTGTTTGGATATATTTAATGTATATTATATAATACGAGAGACAATATAATGTAATATATAAAACAGAGTTTTAAATTGTTTTAAATTTATAATTCTTTGCTATATTTTATTGTACAATTGCCTATGGAAAGAATATTATTGTATGTATAAAGGATTTCGTACTCCTTTCCCCTGTAAATTACACTATCATATTTCTAGAAATAACCTGCAATGTGTTATTGTACCCTTTTTCTACTTATAGTGAAAGTATTGTAGCCGTTCTCTACTTATAGTTAAGTATTGTAGTCTTTTTTACTTATAGTGAAAGGGTTGCTAGTTACATATAAATAAACTGAAAGTTACCAGAAGTTCTCTTCCATGCATAAGAACATGGTTCGCTGTTTTTCTCCATCAAACGTTAGGCTTTTTCAAAAATTTTATATTTTTAAATTACATTTATATATTTCTTTTAGTATGTTTTGTATCTTTTAATGAAGAATATTTTACATTTCGTACATACCTACATTTTTTACCGCTTTAATACTTTTCGGAAAGTAACTGTCTTTTCTTAATCAAAAGTTTATATATTGTCATGTTTTTACCAAAATGCAACTTCAAGACAAAATCAAAGTTTTATTCTCATATTGGGGCTACTAGAAAACCAAATTGTAGCTTTTTATTACTTTCTGTAATAGTGACAATTTGTTCAAAAACAGCTCTGTTTATTTATGGAGAATTCAATTTTAGCGCTTTTTAAAAATTTTTGAAAGGAAAGGGCTAAGGTTTTCAAATACGGAAATGGGATTAATTTACTTTTATCTATTTATATTGACACGACTTTTTTTTAATAATGATAATCGAACTTCACATTTTAATGGAACAAATATATATACATGTTAATAGTTTCCATGTATATAACATCTCCTTACACCTGAAAAATCGCAGTAAGTGCAATCACGTGAAAATTTCTAATCAATTTCAAACGGCAACAATAATTTATTTATTCCACAATTGTAATCCTCTGATTAAATGAAAGATAATTATTCACTGAGATTAATTATTCTTTTATTGACAGGAGAGAAAAGAAAAAGACTTTTCCCTCTCAAAGTGTCGGATGTTTTTCAAATCGCAATCAACAAGATCCGTTTCATAAAATGTCATTTTAGCAATAAAAATAATTAGGTTGAGATTAAATAAATAAAATCGAATTCTCGAGATTAAAGATAATTAAAGGACATCCACATCCCGCGGAAACAATCATTACAATGTGTAATATTGAACTAGTAACACCTAGAATAATTAATGTTTTCAATTAAACTTAGAACAGATTATTTTTTTGCTGATCGATGAGAACGCAATCACCCTTGCCTAAACTGTTGGAAATTCTCATAAAATAATGTATTTGTTTGTGTAGTTGTTTCAAATTACATTGCTTTTTTTTTAGGAAACTGGAAAGTGTAAGTTGTCTGGAATTTTTAATTTATCGAAGTGAAATCAAAAGCA
>QLNU02015359.1:4797900-4818727 GCA_006491805.2 Dysdera silvatica | reverse complement strand
TGTTTGGTGGCACTGAAGAGCTTTGGGGTTATAACTCAAACGATGATGTGAAACAAAGCATTTCGATTTTCATCAGCCCCCCATTTATTAGTTGAAAACTTCTGAATATTTTCTATGAATATTTAAGTAGAGATAGTTTATTTTGTTTTTGCAAATGGCATGTCTATGGAACTACGATTAGAGAACCTCCATCAAAGCATCCAACACCTTTTTCAGAATTCTACTTATATTTTACTTTGCTCATTTGTTTCCTGTTTTTTTTATCAAAATTTGTAATTAAAATTTTTTCAAAGTTTTATTCCAGTGCAAAACTAGAATGTTGTATTTTTATTATGATATCGTGCGTTATTTAACCGCTATAGTATCTAAATTAAACTCAAGCAAATAAAAATGCATTATAATTTTAAAAAAACGTAAAATAAATGCAGAAGTACTAAAATTTGCCAAAATTACTCGAAATTAAATATGCATTTAAAATTCTTCAAATAAACACAAATCAATTCATTAATGCACTTAAGAAACATTTAGCTAAAACGCTATCAGAATCCGTTAAAATTTGTGATATAAAACCAACAAATAATTAATAAATATATAAAGCAGTTTTTGGTTTATGATATTATTGGTAAGCAAAAATTTTGAAATTTACAAAACATTTAACAATTATAAAAAAAAGTTTATTATTTAAAATACAGTAGAAACCCTGATAACCGAAACAAAGCTGGCGGGGGGCACGGTTTTGGGTAACGAAAATTTCGGATAAAAAATAAATTGTTAGTTTTTAAGTTAAAAGTTAAAAATACGCAACAGAAACTAAATATGCGTAATTGAGTATTTATTAAAATTATATTTGTTTATGATCGCTTTTTTTCTAAAAAAAGTATTGAATTTTCCTTTACTTATTTCCTTTTCTTACATCGTTTTCAGCGGTATCTCTCTATTTTTTCATTAGAATAATGTTTGACGGTTGTGCTTTATTATAATATCCAATAAACCATAACGCAGTCAAAAAAAATGCAGTACATGATGTAGTTTGTAGCAGAAGCATGTACAGTATTTCAGATAAGCTTTCGTGTCTTAAACCAGTAGTAGAAAAATTGCTACTTCTAAAGCACTGAAGCTCTCGTTGGCATTGATATGGCTGCTGCTCTCTCGAACGTTTTCCTCATTGTCTGCTCATTGACTATGGAGCAACATCATGTCAACAACATCCTGGTCATTAAAATCAAGTTCAGAACCGTTGCCATTTACCTATTCACTAATCCCACTTTGATTAACTTTTTACACCCGTCAACGTCAGACTAAGAGGTCTTGGAAATTACATCTTCCTTTCTGATTCTACTTCATCAGAAATCTCAATTCCGTTCAACAGTTTATCCCAATTTTACTAATATACCGCAAAGTATTTCGTTTTTCATCAAGAGTAGTGTACTCCGTTCAAAAATCTTGTAAAAAAACCTTTTTAATACTGTATATATTTCAGTTGAAAGTGTTTTGGTAAACGGTGGTTCTGCTGTAATAATAATTATTAAATTCTAAAATATATAAATCAGGTGTCTCATCTTATTTTGCCAATAGATGAAAAAATATCATTCATAGTGATTGTCCAGAACCTGTACTGGCATTGGAACAAACGATTGTCGAGTCTTAATAAATATGGTAAGTTAATAAAATGCCACAACATACAGGTGTATTATCAAGGAGTGAATATGCGCTCTTACTTTTCAGTTACTTGGTGAATAAATAATTTCATACTCTGCAATTTCCATTAACCATTATGTATTTGTCGTCCTGATGTGCGTGGCGAAGCAACGATAGAGGTAAACGCAATGAAAAGGCGTGAAGATTCATCTTTAGTGATACTAAATTATAGCCAAGGCATGTTGCCAATTTCATTGCTCAATGAATAGAAAAATTAAAGAATGTAAAAGATTCTAACTCCGGCAAGGAGTTGATATAAGAGAGTTGAGCTGAATTATTATAAAATATATCACTGATATATGGAACATTTTAGTTTTATTTACGTATGTAACAACCTTTTCTTACTCAGATACTATTAAAGTGATTAGAAGACATTAGCCCTATCTTAATGCTACAGATGATTACATGATGCATTACATGGTCATTTTCGTGGGAATAAAAGTCCGAAGGGCTAAGAATAAATGCAAAATATTAAAAGACGTTTATTTTTGCGCTTAAATTTACATTCGTTAGATCAAAATCAACAACCAAGTTTGTAGTTTAACATAGACAGGGAGTTTGAACACGTTTCTCAGTTCCGACGGGCAGCCCGCAGTACTTCTAGACCTAAGAACCCATGGCTCTCCATTGTTAACCATTTCCAAGCAGCAGCGCCTGTTTGGTTGGAAACTACTTTCATAGCTAAGAACACTATAAACCGCAGATAATCTAAAACACATAGAACGAAGAAAACATTACACAGTTAAGATTCAACTAATCATTACAAGCCCTCTTCTCGCTACTTCAAACTCAGCCGTTAAACCGGCGCTTGTTCTTACGCCATAATTAGCATTAGGGAACTACTAAGTCAGTTACAGTCTCTATCGCAACTAATAAGCACCTCAACACTATTACTAAGGTTAGTTCCTAACAATAAACATAAATAATTCACAATACACAAACGGCATAACCAGCGCGCTTGTCCTTGCGCCTTATTTAGCATCAAGGTAGCTTCTAAATCAGTTCGAGTTCTTATCGTAAACTAATTAATACCTCAATTCATTTTCTTAAGGTTAGTTCATAACTGTAAACATTAATCGTTTACAATATATTAACAGCCTATCCAGCGCTTGACCTTGCGCTTTTTGACATTTAGGCAGCTTTTGAATCAGTTCGAGTTCTTACCTTAAAACATCTAATACTTCAAAACTACACTAAACGTTAGTTCCTAACAATAGACATAAATGATACGCTATAAATAAACGGCTATACGTCACCCAAGTCCAGTTCTTTCACTCAGTCCAAGTATTCGCAGTCGACGAAGTCAAAGCCAAGTGCACCCACTCATTCTCCCAGGCAAGGTTCCGAAGACCTAATAACAACACATCAGCTCCACTCAAATACGCTACTTCCGCATAAATGTCTTCCTCGGATTCCAACTCCAGCGTAGTCGAACCTTTAGCGTGGAACTCCTAACCACAACAAAAATACGCCTGGATGCACTCAATAGCAAAACTCACACCGTAGATTCGCGAAATTTCTGTACAGTCGCATACCTAAATAAAAAACATAACCAGACTCCTCTGTACTCCAGCACACTAGCCTCTAGCTATGACTGCCGGCCATGTCTGCTATATCTGCCTTTATAGCATACTGGCATCCCGTTTAATAGTGTGCCACAATCAACATAACAACTTTATAGTGACATCACCTAACGGTACGGTGAATTCAGAAGGAAATTAAATACAGGAAACGGGAAAGTTGGCTTCCAAGCCAAACATGATCATAGAATGTTACACATACGAATTAAAAACTATCATTATCGAGAAAATGTAATCAAAATAATGTATACAACTATTTAATTAATTACTTCAATTCGGCTAATTTTTTTTTTATATTTTGTTTTATCCAACGAAAAAAAAAATCTGTCCTCAATTGCATATTGGACATACTTCAATGCCTTTGAAACCTGTGGGAGGGAAATAGAAAAAGTTGGCTGTAATTTTTAATTTTTAATTACACCTTGAAAACTGGGCTTGTTTACAATTGATGAAATAAATAAATGAATGGCAGAAAAACTACTTTTGCAATTTTGGCAACGAAACAGAATAATTCGTTTTTAAAAAAATTAATGAAAATGGTCATAGGTTATGCAGCGCTTACTTTTCAATTGGCAGAAACGTTATTTCTTTTAAGCTACATTAAGAATGTTTTTTACTTTAGGACTTTTGACTTTAACCACGAAAATTATGTTTTATTTACACCTTAATTCCAATTTAATTAATCTTATTAGTATTTTCCTCAGACAGTTCATGGAACTACGCTTATTTATTATGATTCCAGACATATAAGAAACGTGATCGAAGGCTAACACCTGCGGGAGACAAAAACTGGGAAATTTTCTCTGTCGTGGAAATATTTTTTATTTAAGTGCATAATTACTTTTCGGCTCGTAAGAAGATCATTAAAGCGAAATAGAAAAATTAGAGTTTACTCGAATTTGGAGAAGATTTTTACAGAAGACCGTTTTTGAGTTCCTTTAAGTGCAAATTATATTTTTATCGTCGACGAACATTGACACCTATCGCTTTAAATTCTATTTCAAGTGTAACCACCGTTATTTCCTCAAATTTACAAGACGTAAATAAAAAGAACAAAGAATGAAAATGCAAAAGCATAAAATGAAATGAAATTAAAAAAAACTGGATGCAAAACTGCAAAGTGCGGATGACAAAATTATAATAAAAGGAAAGGAAATTTTAAAGGGCAGGGCAGAAAAAGGAAAAGAAAGTAAAATAGAAATCGAGGTAAAATAAAAGAAGATATGATAGAAAGAGCAAATTAAAAATAAAAACCTTATTACATGCACACTTTAAAGTAAAATTTATAATAGATAATCCAAATAATTTACTTATTTCGTTTCTCAGATTATCGTTCTCATTATTAAATGCATATATTTATAAAACTGGGCTCAATCTGTTGTTTGAACTTTACTAAAAAAATCGAGGACAAAATAAAACTCTTCAATAATTTTAATTAAATTGTGAAATAAACGATCATTCCGTAAAAATTAAAATAAATGCTAGTGATACAAGTACCAAGTATTACTGCTCTCATCAGCATTACAGATGAAATCATTACTTTAAAATGTTAGAATTATAAATTCTGTAGAAATGTTCAATATTTATTATTTATAGGTACGCGCAAATGGCAAACTCCAAGCAACTTGTACTTTCAATTGTCAGTTCCATGTCCGTGTGCTAAAATGAAAATCCATATCGACGATTTATAATTGGAGTTAAATTATTAACGTGTTTTACGTAGGATAAGTCTCTATGGTGGTGTAGCGACCGCCATAGTCACGTTCAGGTAGGAAACCGTGATAGGCAAACTGTAAACATGTTAACGAGTACGTTGGTGCTGTAGTTTATTCGCATGTAAATATATTTTAATAGTTAATGTTATAAATAAATGTGTTAAGGATTAATTAGTGTCATTCGGTGTGATCAATGTATATATATCTGTAAATATCATTTAATAACACGCACACCCCATCGCGCAAAATGGTAAAGTATTTAGTAAAGGCTTCTTGTGATAATTAGCAAATATCTTAAATCTCATAGACGTGTTTCACGGGGATCTTAAATATAGTCGATTGGATGTATGTCGAGTAAGTTGGAAAGCCATTTTAGGGTGCATCGTTCTATAATTGTTTATAACAAGCAAGCTCGTTACCTACCAGTATCATTACGAGAGAACTGGAGTCATCAACAGGCATTCTGAGCAATTTTCAGGACTTCTAGTGGGAACTTGTTTACCAACTAACTGGCCGTCGAGTGTCGTGCTGTGTTCGGGAATTGTAGGCAACGTCCGACTTTCAGGACGTCTAGTGAAAACTTGTTTACTGGCTAGCCGCCTAGTGTCATGTTGTATTTGGGAATTGTAATCAGCGTCTGACTTGCGTTTATAGATTTTAGTGTCAAATCGAGTTTTGGCATGGTAAATAAATTCATTGTAATTTGGCATACGGGAGGTTTGATCAAAACCAACTACGGGCAGATGACAATGGATTATTGTTTACTAAAGTGTCAAAGAAGGAGAACTCTTTGGGACGTGACGCGATAGATGCTCTTTCCTATCGCACGTCAAGGATACGAGAATAGTTTTTGAGTTTTTGCTGAGTTTTTTTCATTAACGTTTATAATTTTACGATTGCATTTAGGTTTTGTTTACGTAGTTTCTTTAAATGTTGTTTCGTCTCCACTCAATGAAACGCTGAAAACTTGCTTTTATCACGTGCTGGATGGGTTTTGAAATCTACTAGTTGTTCTATGAAGTTTGGATCGTTTTGTAATTTGAGTTTGTTAGTATTATTTTGTCAAGAGTATAAGTGAGTAAAATAGATTTGGAAATTTTAATCCTTTAATGAAATACGAAGATAAATTTAATATTGCATACTAATTCAGTGGCTTGCAAAGTACGAATGTAATATAGAAATGAATATTAACGATTGATTTAGTGATTGAAATATACGAAAGAGATATTAACAACGAATTGGATAATTTGAAAGTACGAAAACTAAATGTCTTCTTTCAAATACCATTTGAAATTCAGTGCAATGGACGTGTTTTAACTTGAGGCGACTGGAAATTTAGTGATTAAAGAGACTGGTGAATTTATCGTGAACTTCAGTTATAACTTGATTGTTGTAGTTGAAATTTTATTTAAATCCTATAAATTGGTTTGAACGAAAAGACTGACGAATGATGATAGGTAATCGATTTCGAGAAATAAAGTGATTGCATTTGCTTTCAATTAAAATATAGCGATAAGAAATCGTTTAATGAAAGTTAGAGACTATACTTTGAGAGATGCAGAACTTAACTTTTATTTTGGTGCTTATTATAATGGTATAAACTTTTAGCCCTTGGCGAAAAAGCTCAAAGTTCGTAGAATCCGCCATTAAAACCCGTCTCGAGAAGAGGCTGTTGAAGAAAAACGACAACCACGGGCTTAGTTGTTGAGTGGTACATAGCTATTACAGTAACGGGTGCAATGGTTTCTTCACATGTATCTACTGGGACTGCTTATACATGCCGGAAACACATGAATAGATTACTATTGTCTTCTACTCGTTTTGCATTATTTATCAAGTCTCCCCGAAAGTGCAGTGGTCAAAAAAAAAAATCCGACCACTCGACTTTTCTTGAGAACTATTGAACGTAAAACAAAAATTTCAACGCCACTTTATCTACAATGGCTAATTCTATAAAAATATGGTAATGAAAAATATTTGGGGGCCGTCTTCATATTTAATTTAACGTCAACTTTAAAATTTCCAATGGTAACACCCACCTTTTAATTTATTTTTAAATTTTATACATAAAATTATATGAATATTCCAAATTTTATAACTTCTGAATGAATGGTTGCTGAGCTATAAATATTTGAATTTCGCATCTCCTAATGTTAAATTTACTATCCACTTTTTAAGCGATATCTTTTGAAATAAGTAACGAATGATTCTAATTATTTTTGCACGTCATAGAGCTCAATTATCCAAAGGGATTTTGTATGAACTTTCTGATTGGTCAAAGTTATAAATATTAATTATTAATTCTGAAATTAATATTTCAAACAAATGTGAATTGAAAGAGGGGTTAATATTTTATGATATTCGATTCAGCGGCACTATAAACGTAAATATGAAAATTGGAGTGCAATTGCGTTATTAATTTCGTTATTAAAGGTTCTTTAAAAAATTAACAATTAGTGGGCTGTCTCCACATACAAAATGTTTTGACTGAAGTGACTTTTTTTTTAAAGAATGGCTCTGCATTTATTTAATTTATGCTAAAATGTTAAAGGAATTTTCATTGTTCAATTTTAGTTATGAAAAAAAAAATATCAGGAATATATAAGTAAGAAAGTAATAAAATGTAGCATCATTTACATATATATTTATGATGTTACAAGTTTACTTAAAATTAGTTGTAGTTCTTGAAACGCTAAAACCATAATTTGATGATTTAAACTACCTATAGTTAAATAACATTAAAATAAAATGAAAGCAAGATATTTAGTAAAGACAACGTCTTTTTATTAGAACTATAACGAAGATTTTAAAAAAATAATAGACTCTTATAATTTTTAAAAATTCTGACAATTTTTATATTACGTAGATAGATAACACCAAATTCTAATGGCAGGAACTTTTAGTACATTAATAGTTTTAAAACTGCAGTTCAACATTTTAGTTTATCTTGTAAAAGATTGAGGAATTTAAAAAAAAATATTACTTGCTAGTCAGAAAAATTTATTATTTATTCAATTCAACAATAAATGGTAACTCAAAAAAATTCAATTAACTGAAACTAAGTCTGAAAAATCAAAACAATACAATATGAAATATATGGACAGTCCCCTAACACACATCATCGATTATCTTTGTTATTTATTACCCAAATTCCATGAAATTTGAAATTTAGCATAAATTGGTTACAGAGAAGTTTTCTATGAAATAAAAAAGTGGGTGTTGTAATTGGAAATTTTAAAGGTGATATTAAATATGAAGACGGCCCCCCAAATAGTTTTCATTACCATATTTTTATAGAATTAGCCATTTTAGATAAAGTGGCGTTGAAATTTTTGTTCTACGTTCAATAGTTCTCGAGGGTGGGCGGAATTTTTTTTGACCACTGTACGTAACAATAAGGTAGTGTTATTACATAATTATATGATAGCTCAGATACATACAACCCATTTCTATTTATAATTTTTGAAATAGCACAATTACCAAATGAAAGATTGGCACTAAAGTACTTCCGAAGTGATAATCTTTATTCATTGGGAATATTTATATTTGAAAGCTGTTCAAACAACCCACGTATATAGCTCAAACTACAGCTTTTAGTCAAATCAGCGGCATCTCTATTTGGATCACAGCATCATAATCAACTAGACCAACAGGATCTAGAAAACGCAAGATATCTTTTCTTCGTTTAAAAAAAAAGAATCTTTTCCCGAATTTCTTTCCCAAAAATCTCTAATTTGAGCTATACGGATGGGTGTTTGAACACCTTTCTGAAACGATTCTTTTATATATATTCAAACACTGTTGTAAATAAATTGCTGTCTCTCCTTCCGGCAAATTCACTGGCATATTCTAAGAGTACAATTACTGTCATACAAGACATATCAGAGACAGAAGCTGACATAGAGTTTCATTTTGAAAGCGAGGAATCAAGGACAGAATTTGCAATGGTCTTGGAATAACACCCTTCATTTTTCATGAAAGTTGGAATTTTTTACAGTGAAAAAATATATATTTGGGGGTCATGACCCCTGTGACTACGCCCGTGCGTCCGCCCTTGATCAGAGAATTGGAAAAACCATTACAAAATATGGTAACTTGCCGTGGTACGACAATGGTTGGACTCTACGCAGAAGAACATATTGGAGTTCACTCATGCCACTGGTAGATTTATTATGTACTATTCGATTATGGTTATTGTGACAATGTTCTGAAATGACTAGTTCTGCTGTAAAATTTTAGTCAGCTTATATCATTGATGTAGGTATGACGGTTCATACCGATTGGACATTTGATCCAAAATATTGCTTTTCCCCATAAATAGAATGTGGTTTGGTGCACCTAACATGACTTGTCTTTGCCAGAACAGAGTTCCATGCATATTCTTATTCTGATAGTATTGGTTTAATAAAGGACACAGATTCCTTGAATATAAGTTAAATTTTGAAATACTGCAAATAATTTAATTGTCGTTAAGATTAAATCCTTAAAATCAAAAACAATAAAAATCTAAATCTTTTGTTCAAAAATGCCACGGTGATTCAATAATATTCTTAAACTTTACTTCAGCAGAAATGTTGTTAGGGAACGAAATTTATTCGGAATTTTCTTCTGAGGAAATTTTCTGCAAAGCTTAGTGCAAAAATGGAGTTGTATTTAATAAGCTGGCTGTGCAGCTATTTTCCCTCTCCGTGGAAGAATGAAGTCGTTAAGAACTAGTGGATTTAACTGTAGCTAAATGTGAAAAGTTTTGACGTTAGTGTTGGTTAAGTATCGTTGGAAAAATTGATTTTATCAATTTAAGAATACAGAATAAATACATTAAACAAAACATAAGGTAACACTAAGTTTGTTAACTATTAATATTGTTTTGAGAACTTTTCCGCAGCTACTTTTTAATTTCAGTTATTGCCATTCCATTAAATTATATTTTTATTCAGTAAATTGTTTTTGACATACCTTATCATTATTTCATCAGCTAAGTGGGAATCTCTTTAATTTTTGTAAATACATGACAAAAAGAGATACGCCACTGAAAAAAAAAACACATATTGAAGCAAACATACTGTAGCTTACGTTACGTGAAACAAGCTATGCGTGATAACAATTTTAATGTATACTTATGTTCAAAACTTAAGGATAATGGTAAATCATTTTAAAATGTTTCATCATACAAAACGTTTCGTTGTAAAAAATAGGCTACACCTTAGCATTTCTAAATGATAAATCCAGTCTTTGACTCCAGAAGACTGATAAAGCTGTGCTAGGAACACGATGAACTTCACATACAGAGAAACAAATGTTTTAATTAGAATTTCAGAACAGAATACGAGTTGTACGTTTTTTAGTGAACACGTTTTGGTATCGGTGATATTTTAGTTTGGGCGTGCATGATTTCATGCTTACGAATTTCCCTTCGGGTGTTTGGACAAAGAATTGTAGCAGTCAAGAGGAATAGTGATTTTATTATGGGACAATGTGTCTTCCTGGAACCCGTAGAATTACAGGCCGACGCATCAACAGCCATTTTGTTGCGCACTTATGGTATCATTTACCTTAGCGATAAAGGTCTTCCACTTCGGCACAATGATAGCTCTTTTGGCATAAAAATAATCAACAATCCGACGAATCTAAACATTGGCGCAACTGTTAAAATGTCGCCAACAAATAAAATTTACCACAATGGCTTAGGCATCAAAATGGCTGAAGTGCAAGCTTACTTGTTTTGGAGCCTTATGTCTGACTATTCAAGGACATATTGGGACTAATTTCCTAATTATGGATAATAATTCGAGTCGTATGGAAAATCGTTACCTGGAAAACTGGTTCGTAGTTTTATTCTAAGCATACCCTAACTACGTGTTAAGTGAATCACTGTGGTGAGATACCTTACTGCCTACTGAAAAATGTCTTCATTGAGAAATAATTGTATTTGTCACAGGATGTTCATTGCTCTGTTTTTCTTTATCAAGACTACGATGGAACCACAGACACTTTACTCGTTTTGAGTTATTATATCGTGCTGCATGCTACGTATTTAAAAGTAGAATTTAAAAAGTAGTATTTAAAAGTTATGAATGAAACTAGACAATTGTAGTTTCGTTCATAAGAGGAAAATTGTTAATGCTGACATTAAACCTAATCTGAACATCAACCCCTTGAGTCAATGCTATGATGTAACATTCAGGGATTAAATGAATGCCACGACATAAATTTGCATATAATATATCTGTTCGGATATCAATATTTGGAAGCATGAGTAGATGGCCTCCACACTCAAAGTAATAATGATCACTTGTTTACACAAATAAACCAACCACTGTTAACGACAAATAGAGTAAGATAGAATTTTATGCAACGCGCCTGCTACCTAAAAAATAATATGGATGGTTTCCACAGTAAGTTAGAGCATGACGTGTCGAAGATAATTCATTTCTATACATGCTCTTACTTTCTAAAACAATCCAAATACTTAAATTGCTTCCAAATATTTAAATTGTTACCCAATAAAGAAACAAAAATATTTATATATCGAAAGATCATAAGTATGAATTATATTTTCTAATGTCATGTACGAAATTAATAAATAAAATGCGAAAAATTATAAATATTGGGAAATTATTGCGAAATTATAAATGTTGTTGGATTCCGTGAATTTAGTAGAAATAGTTCGTCGGTCCTGCATATGGAAAAATCACTCAACCAAGCAGTTATTTATTTGATGTACTTTGTGAAATAAAGTCCGATACAAATGAAATACCAGCACATATTTTTTTCTGAAATACTAAATTAAAATGTACAGAATCAAGCAGTAATATTTGACTATTCAGTAGAAATTTTGACCATTTCCCTTAGAGCGAATTTCCTCATACTTTTATGATAAATGTTGAAATTATTATTTTAGAGTTAAAAGTACTGATACAGGTTTTTTTCTCCTTGTTGTTTTGCCAATACCACAAATGACGGCGAAGTGACATCAAACTTTCAACTATGGTACAGTTTTAGACTCAAACATAGGTGTTTCAAGTAAGGGCGGATCTAGGTTATTATTATGGGGGGGTCACTCTCCGGCAAAATTTTTAGTTTTGGACTGTTAAATAGTTTAGGTAAATGTTGTTATATTACTAGCCTTCCTTTATACTCACCAAAATATTGAATTTACGACAATGAATTAAAGTTGGGCTTTTCTTTAATGAAACTATATGGCTTAGGGTAGATTATTGTTGAGTATGACAGAAGGATAACTTAGCAAAGGAGATATATACAATAACCAAAAACGATAATTTACAATGTAATTAATAGAACAAGTTTAAATTTAAACTACAAAAACGTTGTAATTATTTTACTTTTTTTTTTGTAACAAACAACTTTTTAAAAAATTTGAAGTTTATAGTGCGAAGTCGAGCCATCTTGGTTTCTTTGAAAATTTGTCTATCACTTCATTCACATCAATGTGAATGCCTCTGTGGGTGTGTATTAAGAGTGTGTCTCTCTTTTGTCATTCGCGTTCGAAGCCAAGTTGGAATGCACTTTAACGATAAAAACACTACATTCTGCTGAAGCAACATTTACTGAAAACGCAGTTTGAAGGGCCAGAAGTTTTTAGGTTCGTGGAAAAACGTCTGGGTCGCATTTCTTCTACACTTCGAGAACTTTGGACATCCGTGTAAGGCTTTCATTTATTAGTTTTAACAAACACATGAAATATTTATTAGTCTAATTTTTTTCCCATATAACCCAGATGGGGTGGGTGGTCTCCCCCCCCTCCGCCTCCCGGTGGACCTGCCGCTTACAATGATGGTAAAGAAATTATTTTATGTATCAAAAGCATGACTAATTTTACCTTGAGCTAAAAACTCAATTGGTGAAGCATAAAAAAAAATATCGAAAGAAATGGAATAGATCTTTAGAATATAGCAGTATAAAGTTGAGGCTTGTTCGCTTATAGTCTACACCGCAGTCAGGCAGTCTATGGTTTTTTGTTGCAGGTGAGAGAGATAAAGCTGAATGCGGATGATTCCATAAGAAGGTTGCCAGTGATGAACAGTAGTATGTACATACAACGAAGAAGGCATTTATCAAGACACATGAAGAAACACATTACAGGAAACAAACGTAGATATTGGTAAATAACATCGGCTAGTTGCCGGGAGATGATGTGCACATTATTGGATGCGTAGATGTAAGCGAAAGGAGAAAGTACCTGTTACATCTCCAGAGAGTGAAGAGCTAAGAGGACGTTCTCTTGTTGAAGACAATTTTGGAATGGATTTTGGGGTTCATCCCTCCACTTCCTATTGGTGTACAAATGTCATGTGATTGCATATTGGGTCAGGATTGGATAAGATTTTGCATCTGGTATTTGAGCAATGTGTGTTAACTGCTCTAAGGAGAAGTCATAATGTTACAGAACAGAACACATCTGTATATACTAAAACTGCCTTTTGGTTTAAGCTTTTGTGTTAAGAGAAAACCCATATGCCTTACTTGGAATGTTCACATGGCCTTTAGGTTTACCCTAGAAGAGATTTTAGTTTAAATCTAAGGTGGCGTATAACCTCAACAAAGTAAAGGCAAATGGAAAGGGGCAGAAATATCAAAGGTAATAAATCTGAAATTGAAAACATAGCTTTTGTCGAACATGCTTTCGAAATTTTGGACAGTGTAGATTTATCATGACCGAGGGTTGTTGTTTCCCGACGTGCCCAAGGCTCTACGTAAATATCAAGGATCATACAGATAACCTAATATTTTCTATATGTTACATCGGTAAGCTTTAAGTTACATCGTCAATGTTTTCGCTTTATATAATTCCATTCTTTTGAGAAGGTGGCTGTGACAATGGATACCATCACAAGCATTTAGAAAGCCCATTTTAGTCCATCTAAGTCTAATTCGACTTAGCGATTTTCGATTCTAGTTCAATTTAACTATTCCTGATTCTAATTCGACTTAGCAATTTTCGATCCTAGTTCGACGTGACTATTTTTGATTCTAATTAGACTTAGTGATTTTCGATTCTAATTCGACATAGCGATTGTTCTACATGTCGAGGGCAAGCGCAAATGGAAACTGAGAGGAAGAAAAATACATATATTGTTTTCCAATCCCCGATTCGGAAATCGATTATATGATCAATTTCTCTGTCTATGCGTTATAAAACTGTGCACAGTATTGGGTATAATCCTAAGTGAATTTTTAAATTTATTTGCAAATATTACATTATGAATTTCTCCCTCTTTTTCCGTTATAAATGCACAAAAACACAAATTGAGAAATTATGTAAGATATTATGACACTTCGCAGGGTTAACACAATTGCCAAATAATAGTCAAAACAGAAAGCCTCCGGGTCAGTTTCTGTGAGTTTTAATGGGGGATATATTATACAATTATTTTCGACACCCATGTAGAAATAAACTTAAACTAGAGCTGTTTTTTGTTTAGGAGAAAAAGAGATGCTGTCCTCATCCTCGACTCCAACCAGCTTCAATTTTCGTGGGGGGGGGAATTTATTATACAATAATTTTCGACATTTGCGTATAAATACCGAGGAACCCTGGTTCGAATCCAGGATGGGGAAAGCGTCTCTTTTTCTCCAAAATTACATAAGCTCTAGTTTGAGCTATTTATATGTGGGTGGCAAAAATTATTGTATAATAAATTCCCCCACGAAAACTCACAAAAAACTTGCCCCGGAGGCTTTGTGTGTTGACCATTATTTGGCAATTGTGTTATCCCTGTGAAGGGTAATAATATCTTACATCCTTACATACGGAGAAAGAGAGGGTTTCTCTTGTCTTCGTTCGTCTAGCGGTAAAGATACCACGAGCTCAATAGAGGGACCCTGGTTCGAATCCAGGATGGGGACAGCATCTCTTTTTCTCCAAAACGAAAAAAGCTCTAGTTTGAGCTTATTTATACGTGGGTGCTGAAAATTATTGTATGAGAAAATACCGTTACCATTTCCGCTTATCTCTGCATTGCTTTCTCATTAGATGTTATTTTCATCGTTGCCGTGGACGCGCATAGCGTGGCTATATTAACTGTTGCCATGGAGATCCTTGTGAAATAATGTAAAAGAAATACAGTGAAACCTCTCTTAACGACCACCTCTATTAAGAGACCAGTTCCCTTAACGGTCACCTTTTCTGGAAACGGATTTCTCCCCTGCAGACTCAATGTTAAATTAACCTCCATTAAGAGACCACCTCTCTTAGCGACTTCTTTTTCAGTGAACGGACGGTGGTCACCTTAGGGAGTTTTACTGTATTGCTAAAAATAGAATTCTAAGGAAGAATAAGGACTGTAAAAAATGCCGCGTGTGTCTTCGTGCAACCCAGATACTGCATGCCGAATTGGGCACATTTCGTTTATTTATGTTTTTGAAGTGCAAGTACGGCAATAGTCGTACTGCTGTGGAACCCATTATTATCTGAAGAACCCATATCTCCACTACTAAAGGGACCAAAACCCGGACAACGGTGTGAAGAAAAATGTAGCACAGTTAGGAGTCGAATCCAGATTTATATCATTCTAGGCGGACGCCTTACAGCTGCGCCGCCGACGATTGGCCATATAAAGGGCGATATAAGGCATTTATCCTTGTAATATCCTGAAGATAATTAGAGCCGCCATATAAAAACATAAATTTTCATCTGGCGATTTCATATGAATCGCTTAACGTAAAATGAGGGGTCATGTCCTATGCGTTAGCATAGAACATGATTCCTTTTTGCATTTAGCGATTCATATGTAAGAACTGTTATTTTGAAACCAGCGTAAGTTTCCAGAAGGCAGCGCATCTCAAGCAAACAGCTCTCGAAATGCTGTGCTCTTAAATCTTGTACCAGTGTCGAAATATCAGTTATTATGGGACAGTATAGTTAATGTATAGAACATGACCCCTTTTCGCATTTAGCGATTCATATGTGAGAACTGTTATTTTGAAACCTGTGTAAATTTCCTGAACGCAGCGCATCCTAGTAAACAGCTCTCGAAACGCTGTGCTTTTAAATGTTATACTCGTGTCGAAATATCAGTTATTATGGGACAGTATAGTTAATGTATAGAACATGACCCTTTCTTGCATTTAGTGATTCATATGTAAGAACTGTTATTTTGAAACCGGCGTAAATTTCTAGAACGCAGCTCATCCTTAACAAACAGCTCTCGAAATGCTGTGCTCTTAAATCTTGTACCAGTGTCGAAATATCAGTTATTATGGGACAATATAGTTAACGCATAGAACATGACTCCTTTTCGCATTTAGCGATTCATATGTGAGAACTGTTATTTTGAAACCGGCGTAAATTTCCAGAACGCAGCGCATCCTAGTAAACAGCTCTCGAAACGCTGTGCTCTTGAATCTTATACCAGTGTTAAAATATCAGTTATTATGGGACAGTATAGGTAACACACCGGAAGATAGCGCGATATAAAATAATTTACGTTATTTCCACAAATGCACATATACTTCTAGCGATACTCAACTACTGAAACGCCTAATATGTAGGTATTAGTCATCGTTGTGGGTTTCCTTTTTGCTATGCCATATTATAGGACGTTTGTACTGGAAACAATACAGATCATAATACAGTGAAACCACACTAAACGGATACTTCTCAGATACGATCACCCCGCTTTTACGGTCAGATAAAAATTCCCCGGTAAAAACTGATTTACAATAATGTATTTCAAACCCTTGCTTAGCGGTCACCCTCAGATAAGGAAGCGGGCACTTTTTTCATGATTTATTCCGCTAGACCAGATCCCCGTACAGACAAAATACGAACTTCATGGACAACAATTGATCTTCGAGCTTCAAGGCGTTTCTTACAACAAGAAACTAATAATAAATAGGACAAGAGCCAAGAAGAATATTCCCCCCTATTGAAAAAGAATGGTAAATGTCTCGGATTCACGATTCAATTGACTAATGCTTAACAAGGACTTTGATAATAAATCATATCGTGATATGCTTTGCAAAAATAAATAAACAATTATCAACACAAAACTACCACGATTCAAATTTATTATCATTTACTCGACCAGCACATAGTTTCTGTCAGTGTAACTATTGAAAAACGGTGAATTTAATCTCGCAATTAAAAATACATTTCGAAGAAAGAGTGATAAATAAAAATCACCAAACAGCAATTGATCAATTTTTTTCTTAGGCAAATACATTTCAATATTTAACTTTTTGTTGTAAATTTGTTTGTCGTATTCAACAAATATTTACGTTCGTTAGCTTAAACTTTTCTTATGTGCTTAAAAATACGCAAGATTCGAAATGTAATATTTAAATGTAATATATCATCTACTTTAGATGAGTTCCTATTTCACGATCGCCCCTCATTTACGGCCAAATTTTTCTCTCCGGCGAGTCAAAGCTAATGAGGGGGTTTCACTGAAAATACTGAAACTATACCTTCCCTGTCTATGCTACTCAACCAGCCCTTTTAACTTGTACTTTATTTACTTATTTATTACTTCCACTAATTATATCCAATTCTGGGAAGTAGGAGCTTCATCAAACCCAAAGTTCTTACCCCTTACTACCTAGACTGCTGAACTTAATTAATAAATTGTGAATCATTATCACCTTACACAAAAAAATTGTATACGTCTAAATAAAGTTCGATTTGATTTGATTAAGTAGTAATAAACTTATATAGCTTCTAATTAAAAGCTTGAAATAATGCACTACCCGTATATTCCTACGGTATAAATCATAATTTTCACGTTATGTACCACAAAATATGTATATTGCATTGAATAAAAGTATTATAATTATGTAATAAAATCGATATACATTTTATTTAGGTTTATAAACGATTGTATGCAGATGGGCGAGCTAACCATACTACATAGGTGTTTATACTATCCATCCGTTAATAGTTTTTATTTGCAGTATCCTGCTACGTCTTAAAGTTTTTATTTAGCGAAGTTGACGTTTTGTTCTAGTAGTTTAAGATTCATAAATTTAAATTAAGTGGTGCTACCTAAAAACATCGATATTCGAAAAAGCATTTTTTAATTTATATGTTTGAAAATGCCCATTTTTCGTTATTTCTCAGCTGTGAGAAATCTGTTTTATTGTTCTTACAAGAAATAATCATATATTTATGGATATTTACTATTTTTGGTTCAAATGCATCAAGCATTACCTTTGAGTTATAAGAGAGAGAACTGTGAGATAGGTAGGTCACAGTCCCAAAGCTTTGACCGCCACATGATTGAACTCTGGTGCACATGGACGTTTTTTGTATTTGTATTGTCGAAGGAGGAGTTTCTCACTGTGAAAACCAACATCCCCATAAGGTTAGATTGGTTTGATTTATTGGAATAGTACTATAATTTTTAGCCCAAATTTGATACAGTTTCCTTCAATTATAAATATTATAAAACAACAACTCACACAACCACACTTCAATTTGTCCATTTTTAAAATAGAAAAATGTAGGATTTACTTTTCCACTTGACTTTGCAATCATTTCATTTTTATTAAAAAGAATAATGATATAATTTTCTCCTATTTTTAAATGAAAACAAATAAAATACGATCATATTTCTTTAAGCTACCAAAACACTTTTTATATAATCAATATATGAAAACTTAATTGAACGTAAGTGATATTTTCATGCCAGTAGAATGAAATTTCCAAAAGCGAAAGATTTTTTAGTTCGGGAGAAAATATTCTATCGCCTAAAAATTGAATTTTCACCCAAAATAACTCGAAGAAAAATAATATATAAACAGTTCCAAAAGCTGATACCCCAGGCAAAAGTGATAAAAAATTGATATGGGCGAGGACGATATGCCTATAAAGTTAAAATATATCTGAGCCCATCTATACCTGAAACTCAAACCGTAAATATTCACCAATTTATATATAGATATAGACTTTCTAGTTATTTATGTATTTAGATTTCAGTAACGCCGTCGAAAATATCATTATACGTTTATCAGCATTTCGGTGGAAAAAGGCCATCTGAAATGTCCGTGAACTTGTCGGAGCAAAAAAAAATTCCTCACGTTTTCCAAAAGATTTTAAGAAATGTGTTTACTTTTTCCACTTTATACACAGTTAGACTTGGATTGCATGTTATTCGAGTTTCAGAGGCGAAGGGCCTAATCGGAGAAAGAAATGGATTGTAAAAATGCGTCTTTTAATACACTTTATAAAATTCAGGAAGACAGCATATGCACTTTTTGATACGGAAAAGTACTTAACAACACTAAATAAAACTGAAGAGGTTTTGAAAGGATTAAATTAATGGTCATTTATATGCAAAAATGGGGGCTTTTCCGAACTTTGATACAAGAGAAATGGCAACGACCACACTGCTTTAAATCCGCTTTGCAGAAGTGGCGTATACAAGTATGCACCAAGTAGAAAGACTTCAACCAAATCCCGTAAGTTTTAAGAGTCGGTACTTGCAGCTATAGAGGTTTAAGTATAGCGTCGACGGAAATAGTGGCATGGGGTGAAGACAAGGCTTAAAGTTATCGTAAAGCAAGTACTCTTTTAAAGTTATTTCAAAAAGATACTGAAGTTATCGTCAAGTATCCAGTGGCTTAAGTTTTTCACAAATGCTTCTAAAATTCGATACATGGGAAATCTTCCAATCCCATAAACGTACATTTAAACTGCTCGACTGTGTTTTTCCGGAATTTAAGTACAAGGAAGTACACTTTGTACCGATGGTAGGCAAATTTATATTTTGCTTCATCTAGAAAAACTTTTAGGTTTCCTGTAGGAGGGAAAACAACACGAGCTTAGCACGTGATTGACCGTTTAACGACTTCCGTTTTACTCGCTTCGTTCGTTCTTTTTGTTTCAAAGAGAGAACTAAAACTGTTATTTGCGGTGTACCCTGATATCAGATATCACTGTTCTTTATCCTTGGTATTAGCAGATATCGGAAAGGAACTCTTTTAGTAACGGTGTACAAGTAAAAAAAAGAAAGACGACTTTTAACTTCTCAATAAACCATCCATTTAAATTTATTCTGTACACGAAATATGCTTACCGTTGGCGTTTAAATATTTTTTAATCATAAACTTCAGGGAATGCATTCGATTCTATTCATTACTTATTATGCTTTAATACGTGAATCCAAAACACTGTGAAACTGAACCAGAAATAGTCGCTTTCATGGTTAAAATTCAGAACGTTTATTACTTTTTAATTATTATTTAATAAAATTACTATGAATTGTCTTTATATAAATTGGGAAATATATATTTTGAAGCACACCGATATACTTCTTTAATTGAATAAAACCAAGGATTTTGTGCGAAAGGCGTGAAATTGAAAATAAAAAAGCTAATATATTAAAGTGTAAAACGTTTATCACAGTACAGGTTTGTATACCTGCCAAGCCTAGAAAAGAAACACCTTCCCCATAAACACAAAAAAAGAGAAAAATTCACAGGTGATTATAATATGACGCATTTCTCATCTCACTATGTGCAAATGTGCTTTAAGTTCATATAATACCTGTAAATAAACATTCCAAAGACTGTATTTTGAAAATGAATGAATGAATAAATGAAACAAATGAATGATAGATAGACAGATAGATAGATAGATAGATAGATAGATAGATAGATAGATAGATAAATGGATAGATAGATAGATAGATAGATAGATGGATGGATGGATGGATGGATGGATGGATGGATAGATAGATAGATAGATAGATAGATAGATAGATAGATAGATAGATAGATAGATAGATAGATAGATAGATAGATAGATAGATAGATAGATAGATAGATAGATAGATAGATAGATAGATAGATAGATAGATAGATAGATAGATAGAT
>QLNU02015359.1:4777603-4789258 GCA_006491805.2 Dysdera silvatica | reverse complement strand
GTGTTACACAATGCGTGCCTTCAATTCAGCTAAATTTGCAATCGGACTACTGAACACAACACTTTTTAAATAACCCCACATCCAGAAGTCACAAGGATTAAGATCAGGCGATCTTGATGCCCAGACTGTTGGAAAATGATGGCTGATAATTCTATCATTTTCAAAATGCCTCTTCAGCAGCTGCTTCACTGGCTTTGCAATGTGCGGAGGAGTGCCATCTTGCATAAAAATGCTACCTGCACATGCATGCTGTTGAAGTGTTGGAATGATGTAGTTGCGCAAAAGACTCTCATAGCGTTTACCATTGACGGTACAGGTAACAGGACCCGCACGACCCATCTCCTCGAAAAAAAATGGCCCTACGATAAACAATGGTGTCAACCCGCACCACACAGTTACCTTTGCAGAATGAAGAGGTATTGGTTCATGTTAGAACAGGTTTTCCATTACCTATATTCTGCAATTCTGAGTATTGACATGTCCTTGGAGATGGAAATGGGCTTCGTCGATCCACGAAATGTTCCATGGCCATTCATTGTCCAATTCCATGTGAGCAAGAAATTCTAGAGCAAAAGTGTGTCTTACTGGCGGGTCAGCAGGAAGCAAATCCTGAACATGGGTAATTTTGTATGAATAGCAATACAGGATGTTTCGTACAATTTTATGCACCGTGTTCACAGGTATGTCCAAAGTTCGGGAAATTCCCCGTGCACTGCACGTTCGCACACCGCTGCTCGTCTTTTCCTGGAATGCTGTGAGCACATCTTCTACTGACGTCGAATCAATTGGTTTCCTCCCTCTGCCATATTTCATTTCAAAAGAACCTGTATCTTCGAATTTTTTAATCATTTTCTTCAGACCCTTGGCAGACATCGGACCACAACCTTTTTTCATACCCTTTACTGTCCTGAACTTCGTTAGAGCTACTGGCGCACAGTCACCGTTCTTGTAAAAGAGCTTCACAAGCAGAGCGTGATCCTTCATTGAGAGAGTCATGACGAGCTTCTCAGACGCTATATGAGGAAAACGCCATGTACCCAGCGTTTTTATAACAAATGCAATGTGTCGTGCGCATGACATGTCTTTTATTTTGCATATTAAGACGCTTAAAGCGCCATCTATTGCTAAAATTTGGGAAAAACTTGAACTTTAATTATAATCACCCCGTATAAATGTTTATGTCAAACCAAACTGGTGTTCTTTAAATCATATAGTATCGGCTCCCTTTTTACCAAATTTTCCAGCCGCTCTATATTAAATTGGACCGGCCCTACTTATGATAAATTCGGGCAGCCATTTGGGCGATCGCCCAATCCGCCCCTGATTACAACGCCAATAAAAGTCTTGGACCTGGACTCAACAAATCGCGGCTAATCATTTTTGGTCACCTCAAAAAGAACCGATTAATTTAGGGTGAATTAAGAAAAGAAAAGGGGAATTTGATGTGACTGGAACTCTTCAAGCTGATATTCACCAGCTTTTTTTTTCCGGTCCTCCCTCAAGTATATCCTGCGAATTTATTCTATTTTGTTATCTTGTACCTGAATTATAAATTGATACCTGATACCTGATATCAACGGGGGAACTGTATAATATTAAAATGTTTTTGAATCTAACTATTTCTGAAACTCAAATATATTGGTTATTTCGCAATATATATAAATATATACTGCTTGCTATTTATGCATATAAATTTTAGTAATATCTTTGGAAAAAGTTAAACTTTTACTAATTTTTCTTTGGGCAAAGGCTCCATAAATATACATGAAATTGTTGAAGACGTAACTTCCCATAATTATTTCGCAAGGACTTTAAAACATTTATATAATTTTGTGTCTTATAAGCTTTTGAAATTGGAAAACATTTTGTTTAATTCAGAGGCGCAGACCCTAAACGGAAGAGGAAGAAACAAAAGTTTTGCGTATTTTTTTGTTTCATACAAACAGAATGACAGCAAATATATTTTTCTGCACAGAAAACGTTCACAGTAAAAGTTAATGTCGTTTTGAAGGGATGAAATATTTAGTCATTCTTATGCAAAAAGGAAAGGATCCTTTGCATGTTAACACAGTGGACGAGCGAACCTTCGACTTAATGAACCATGTTTTTTCGAGTTATTGCGGTGGTCCCGCAAAATATTTCAGAGGACTTGTGTTAATTTTCGGTCCAGTTTAAGAAACAAATTTACGCTTTCTCTCGTCTTTACAATCTCAAGGTTCTCATTTTCACCATTTTTTCTCTGGAAATTCGCTGAAAATTTAGAAGGGAGAGATATGGAATTTCCTTACAACCGTTAGACTTTAAATTCAGCAGGTTATGAATTATAAAAAGAAGAATTTGTCTTAGACTTCGTATTATTTTATGCGTTTATAGAGACCAATATTTTAATTAAACTTCGAAGGAAGGCCATCCATATTGTCTTGTAGTCGTCCTTGAGAAACTGCGATATAGGGCAGGAAAGAATTAGATTCGGCGTAGGTATTTTGAATTTAGATACGTGGGGTCTATAAGAAATGTGGAACTTCGATGCAGGAATTAATTGATAAGTTGCGGAATTATATAAATGTTGGTTGCTATAATATATATTATTGTATTATATATTGTTGTGGTTTGAACAGACAGGCGTTTCTACGGCGAATGCGAAAATTATGGTTCTTCTTTACTTAATACAGGTTGTTTGCGTGCTTTCATCTGATGTTTGCCAAGGGGCGATGTTTGCCAGCCTTGGTTGTTCAGAAGGCCGGCTTGTTTCTGATTATGGGTGCCGACGAGCATGTTTATTTTCGTTTCAACAACTTCGCTTCCCTCATGTATTTCTGTTGAACTTTCTGGAATTAAATTTCCTGGGCCATCAATTTTCGAAAAAATAACGTGCAACCGTATTCACTGACTTCGTGTAGACACTACGTACCCTATGCCGATTGGCTTTCACTCTGCTGACCTCTCCTACACGCATCCTTGCGTCACTACATGCTTCCTGCACCTTCTGCTTCCTGCACCTTCTGAAACTTCCTAAACCTGTATATAACCAGTAACTACTTGCAGTCTGACGTGTTCAGACAGACAGGCGTTTTTACGGTGAATGCGATAATCATGATTCTTCTTTACTTATTACAGGTAACTTATTTCTTATATTTATTTTTCTGTTTAAATTCATTTTTACTAGCCGTTTGTCCAGACCCGTTCGAATTTTTGCTATGCATGTTCATTGTTTAATTTATTACCTTAGTATTTTGTGTTATTTTTTAAGGTTTAATCATTGTGTAAAACCAATTAATACTTTATTTTTATTACGTTTATATGGTGACATTGAATCTAATCCTGGCCCCAATGTTCCTCGATCTCCTCCTACTACACGCTTACGTTCCCAGTCATCCAATACTCCTGGTAACGATATTCTTCCAGTGACTTATCCTTCTATTCTACCGCCAGCGATCCACAGCCTTCCCTTAACGCTATTCATTCCTTACAACTTGATATTTTAAAGCAACTTACTGCCCTAAATTCCAGACAAGATTTTGTTCTTAACTGAATGGAGACCCTCTCTGCCAAGGTGGATGGATTAGACTCCAGATTGGATAAATTACACTCTTTCACAGAAAGAGTTGTGGAGATTGAAAATAAATTTCTCTCATATATTAATGATTCACTTTCCTCCAATCAGGATATGTTAAATCGTATTGTGAACATAGAAGATATGTTATGGAGAAATGATCTAATATTTTTCTGGTTTTGAGTCAAGCACTTTTTCAGAATCTCCGGAGACCTTAATTTCAGACCTGTGCATAAATCAATTTGGGGTCTCAGTCTCACCAATAGATATTGAGAGATGTCATTGGCTGGGATGGGGACCCAACCTAAGATTTCATAGAATCATGGTTAACTTTTCTGCCTACAAATTAAAAGATTCTATTTTGCATAACGCCGTCAAATTAAAAGGGTCCAAATTTTCAATCCAAGAAGACTTTTCTCCGGAAACTAGACACATAAGGCAAAAACTTTGGTAATTATCCCAAGTCCATCGTGACGAAGGCCAACGCACTAAACTAACTTATCGTACTATTCTAATTAACGGTACTAAATATTCCCTTAACCCCACTTCCAACTCACTGATTAGTTTTTCGGGAAACGCCCCGTAGAAAAATCTCGTCAGAAACACATCCATAATAAAAATTATTATTTGCTTAAAAATAACTTAACAATTTGCTCCATTAACATTCACGGTATTTTGAACAAATTAGATTACTTAAACACCTTTATCTTATCAACTGACCCAGATATTATTGCAGTTAGTGAAACTTGGCTCCATCCTAGAATTGACGATTCTCACATTTCTATTCCTAATTATGTTTTTTATAGACATGACAGACTCATTTGAGGAGGGGGCGTGGCGTTATTGATCAAAAATACTTACTGTAATACATCTTTAATAGAACTTCATGCTAATATTGAAATTACTGCCACTGAATGGAGACCTGTCAATCTTAAACCATTTCTGATATTCTCTGTATACTTCCCTCTTAGTTCTCCATTAAGCTCTTTTATTGAACTTTAAAATATCCTAGACTCTTATCATTCTTCATATCATATTATCGTAACTGGTGACCTTAACCTTCCTGGAATTTCCTGGAACCCCATTTCATCTAATCAGGGAAACTTGACAATTAATAATTATCTTATTGATTTACTTCGTTACGCAATAATTTAACTCAACATGTTAATATGCCTACGAGAATTAACAATTCTTCCTCCAACATTCTTGATTTAATTATCTCTTCCAGTTCACTTATTTCTGAAAATCTAACTATTTTTCAAGGTTTATCAGACCATGATATTCCCTTTCTTGATCTTTTAATTACTCATCCCACTACTACATATTACCTGCCAAAAAGGTACAGCTTTGCTAAAACTAATTTTTCCCGTGTAAAAAAAATTTTCGACACCTCTCTCCCCGATTCTCTCACTCAAGTAAATTCAAATAATATACGCCTACTATGGAATTCCTTTAAAACTATTATCCACCCAATCCATCTCACTATTCCTACAAAAAAAATGGAAGTAATTATTCTAGTAAACCTTGAATTACCAGACATGTTATTCATCTTAAATGCAAAGTTCGAAAACTCTCCACCAAATTTAAGAATAGCCCATCCAACATAAACATAAAAGCCAAGTTTCATCGATCTTATCATGAATTTAAACTTCGTATAAGAATTAGAAATTAGATTATCTCACGTCTACGCTATCTCATTATCTTAAGAATAAACCACATAAATTTTGGAACTTCTTAAGATCCAAACCTTACAAACAATTAACGTTACAAATCCAAAACAAATTGACTTCTGACCACATCACATTGCTACAAGTTTTAATTAGGCATTCTAATCAGTCTTCTCAACAGATGATCACTCCACTAATTTACGACTTATATCTTCCATAACTACTTCTGTCCCTATTCGCTTTTCTAAACCAGGCTTAATAAAACTACTTAAACGCATTAAAATAAATGCTACCGGTCCTGATGGTATTGAATTTTTTTTGCTGAAAAATTTCCAGAATCTATGTCTGAGTACCTTATTGTTTTATTCAATGTTTCACTCAATTCCTCTGAACTTGCTGATGATTGGAAGATTAATAAAATCATCCTAATTTACAAATCAGGTAGTCATAATAATCCGTTAAACTATAGATCTATTGCTATTACTTCCTCCTCCTCCTGCAAACATTTTGAACATATCATAGCTAAAGATGTATCCCTTATACTTGAGTCTAAAAATGTATTTCTACCATCTTAACACGGATTTATAAAGAGATGTTCAGCAATTTCCCAATTTCTTCACTTAACACAAGATTCAGCTTCATCTGTTGACAATAATGCCCAAACAGATATAATTTTTATCGATTTCTCGAAAGTGTTCGACAAAGTACTTCATTCCAAATTAATCTATAAGCTTCATTTAATTGACCTTGATATACAACTCTTGTCAAGGATTGAAGTTTTTCTGAAGAACCGAAAGCAGTATGTGCACATATTCAATACTAATTCTGAATTATTATGTATACATTCAGGCACTCCTCAAGGTGCGGTTTTATCTCCCTTTCTTTTCCTGATATTTATTAATGGCATTGCTTGAACTATTTCTGTTCCAATTCAGCTATTTTCAGACGAATGCGTAATTTATAATCAAATATCCTCATTAAATGATCACTGGCATTTATAATCTAACCTTGATCTCATTTCTCAATGGTGAACCCAGTGGTCCTTATCATTAAACTCATCTAAGACAGTTCTTTTATCTATTCATAGGAAAACTAATCTTTACCCTTCTCCTATAAAATCCAATCCACTACAATTCAAGAAGTGAAACATTTCAGATACCTAGGGATAACATTTACTTCTGGTCTCCGATGGAATTGTTAATCAAGCTGAATCAAAATTATTTTTTATCTACAGGGACAATTAAAACATTCCACTAAATCCATCAGATTATTGTTACAAAACTTATTTTCTCAATATTAAATTATGCCTCCGAAATCTGGGATCCCTTTGCAGACCTCAATATCAACCACTTGGAATCTATTCAAAGTCTGCCTGCACGTTTCATATTGAATAACTGGTCTCCTAATGTCTTGGTAACATCTCTTAAAGCTTCTTTTAAATCTAATTCTGCTTTTCCTTCACCGTAAACACCTGCGTCTTACTCTTTTATATAAAAATTCTTTATAATCACTATAAATGTAATTTCTTACAATACGTGAGACCTGCCGACTATATTTCTTCTCGTATTGACCACTCTTTCAAATTATAATTATTTACCGCACACAGCAATACTCATAAATTTATTTTTTTTTTTTTTTGCTCAAACGATTGACAATTGGAATAAGCTTAACTCAAAATGTGTTTCTTCAATTAATATCAATGCATTTGTTCATAATATTCGACAATTTGTAACATCTTAAGTCTCTAGTGTATACCTCTACCTGGGCCCTCACAGGTCAAGTAGAATTGTTTGTTTGTTTGTGTGCTTGCTTGTTTGTTTGCTTGAATGAATGAATGAATATATTAAAGCTATTCACTATCCGGACATAACTTCAGCTGCCATTAATGAAAGAAAGAGAACGGACAGGACATTCCTATTCTGTGGATGTTTCTGTTTATCCGAGGAAAAGGCACATTTTCAAACAATTTTTTAATTCTTCTTTGTAGTCAGAATCACAGTTTTCGTTTTTTAATTTCATTCTATTTATGATCTCTCGGTTCTGCGATTTTTTAGGGTCCCTAGGAGGTTTAGATAAAAGAAGTATTCTATACTACAGAAATAAGAGTACTTTAAGCTCACTTTGAAATAAGAGTACCTTAAGTTCACTTTGAAATAAGAGTACTTTAAGTTCACTTTAAAATAAGAGTACTTTAAGTTCACTTTCTACAGATATGCAGATTATGAGAATAAGAAACTCCATAAACTGAACAAATTGTAACCAAATGTGCTAAATTTTCAAGGATGGACCTTGGTGAGAACCGATGAATATAAGCATTACCGTTAAACTTAAAGGTGTTTAAGCCTGGCGTCAATGAAAATAAGGACCTTTGAAGCCGTGGCGCTGAACCAGAACACAACAATATCTTCCAGAAAATTACCTTTTGAAGTTACTTTAAATAGATGTCGAAGTTGAAGTTATCGGTAACGATTCCGAAGGGAATAGTTTTGTTTTTCAAAAATGCCTTTGGGATTTGATAAGTAAGAAAATCTTCAATTCCACAAAGCCATATTTTCGTCACCTAGCTTTTTCTTTCCGTATCTGAAGCACAAAGCAGCACTTTGTATCAGTGATTGGAAAATTTAACTATTTGTTTACCTTGGCGAAACTTTCTGTTTCCCTGTAAGGAAAAATAGCAAAAGCTAAGTAAACTATTGCCAACCTAACAATTTCTGTTTTATTCGCTAGATAATTTAAGAAATATAAATTTCTTATCTGTCTATTTTTTGTGGCTATTTAGCTTTGTATGATCTATGTCTATTTGTGGTGTTTTAAAATGGAAAAGAAGAAATATTTTAGAAACCATTTTGAAAGTTGAAAAATTACCACGCCGAGCTACTTGGCAGAAAGTTGTTTAAAATATATTTAAATATATTCTATAAGCGGTATTTTTGCTCAATGTTTCACAAAGTGTATTCAGCTATTAATTGGCACAGCTTCGCTAAAACTTTCAAGAAAATTGTAAATTCTGTAATTTTCCTCTTAGACAAAGTTGACATAACAGAAGTTTTCTTCGGTGCAAGCAAACTTTAAAAGGCATAAGAAACGAAAAAGAGAATTTAGCAAATAAAATGCAAAGCTATTGATCCAATTAGTGATTTTATTTAAGAAATACTTGTGCCTTATTATTAAAACCCTTTTGTTCATATAATATCTCTTCTTTAATTATTACCTACCTTTCATACTGATGAATTTTTACCCACTTTTCATACTGATGAATAATTACTTACTTTCCATACTGATGAATTATTACCTACTTTCCATACTGATGAATTATTACATACTTTTCACGATGATTATTAATTACCTTTCATACTTGCCATGACTCGTCATGCAGTTTCTCTGCGAAAACTCACAAACGTCATGCGATTTGAAGAGGCTGCTGTTTCGTTTGGATACAGCAATAATCACACCCCATTCCTTGCCAGGGACTACATATAAACCAAGGCTCTTATCCCCGCATTTATGTTAAAAACACAGATTTTCTATTCCATATAAAAGAATCTCCCCATGTTTAAGCACAACTTACATTTGTTAAGGAAACTGGAATTACTTATTTTTATGTTTGTGTTCAAACGGAAATAAGTAAGAGCCCTTTAGTTTTTCCTTGAGCAGAATTTATGAAGAGCTTTCTTGGCTCTGCATGTAGTAAGAAAAGAGCTCTGAAGGATTATAAGTTTAAGAAATATTGCTCTGGCTTATACTTCGAGGATTACACACGAATATTTTAAACACAATTAAAACTAAACTGCAGAAACTTTTCTTAACGTTTTTATTTTATCTCTATCGAGGATCTACCGTATACATCAGTACGTAAATGAAAATAATATTTTTTTAAAAATAAAAATAGGTCATTTTGTTTGCATTAAGAGACTTGAATTAAACGTTTACAGATTGCATGCATATCAGATAGGATAAATTTATTAAAGTTTAGAAACACTCTTGGTTTATGTAAATGAATAAAACAAGGCAAAAGTTTTCGAATCAAGTTGTTGAAAAATAACTAAATTTTGGAGTTTCGGAAATAAATAATTTTATAAAATAAAAAGCTCAGAAATATAAAACAGGGTACTTATTATAATAATAGGCCTTGGGACTTTCTCCGTACGAAATAAGTATACCACAGGAAATGAAACGCTTATACACATGTTTTCATTGCAATATGCTTAAATTTTTAATGCGTTTAAAAATGTATGGTTTTAGAAATTGTCATATGAAAATAGTTCCGCTGCGAAGAATTGCAAAATTATGCAATAACAGTAGAACCAAACATCTACCGAAATATTTTTGTAGTTAATACTCTGTAGGGAGTGCGTTTTATTTCAATATAAGCTCCATTAAATAAACTACCGCTTACTGTCAATGTACAGTTAAAACTCTCCAACCGTCCACTTCCATAAAGCGGTCATTTCCCTGATGGACTATTTTCTCTCAAAACAGGATTTCACCTATAGTTCCAATGCCAAATTTGCCTCATTCAGAAATCTCAGGAAAACGTTCTCCATCTGGAAGGCAACCCTTTTTGTATATTGAGAACAGAAGGGAATTTAACATCGCTTTGTCTTCTATTCTTGAACGGATTGAATAATTTAGCGAGGACCCTCCTTTTCTATATTTTATCAATGTAAAAAATAATTGCATTTTAAATTCGAATTTAAATTTCTGAATTTTTTGGCATTTGTTATGTTCCCAGTCCTGTTGGAATCCAGTTATATTGGAGTGCATTTTCAGGATTCTCGTAGAAATAACATGATGCCCTCTGGTTTCAGGAAGAATTTAAGGAAATTAATAGATTATAGGTTACTTGAGAACTTGTCGGTGATATAACTCACTTCGGAAATTATTGGAACTTCAAAGTCGCTTAGAAAACCAATAGTAACTGAAAAAGTTGCATTATTATAACAAATAGCTATTCATTCCCTTTTAAAAAGTTGTGCATTTTATATCCTGCAATTAATTTCTTAATTTACTATAATGTGTTTTTAATTTTATATTTGGCATACTATTAGAACAATAATTGTGTCATTTGTGAACATAATTTCAACGATTTTATCATTAATTTTTCCTCTAGCCCCTAAACCATCACTAAGAGCGTTTTCTTTTGCACGGAATATTGGATGACCCGTTTTTTAAGGTTTCTCTGAATATTAAATTGTGTTCGAATATTTTGAGCAGTACTAATTTCATCTGAATTTTGTAACATAATATGAGTAATGTGGTATCATTGTTATTTCGATCTGAGTAGTAAATAGGGAAATATTTTGTTAGTCAAATGTACATTATATAGTTTTGAAACATCTTGGAGGTAAAAATTTAAAACTTTTGGTCAGCTGTTGCTGAGCAGCTTGAAGTAGCTTTTTTTGTACACTTAGAATTTTTTTAAACTTATAAGGACATGAATTTTGATTTTTTTGGCCTACCCATGTATTGAAATCATGAAGAGCACATCATCATCAAGATTTTGAACATATATTAAGGTCTAGGACTGTCTAGGAAAAGAAATATTTGGCTATGTAAAAGGTCGCAGCGCAATAGAGGTTGCTGAAGCTGGAAGAATACAAAATAAAGATACGCTTCCTCTAAAGTATATCTCAATCTATAGGCCTTTTTCAGAAAAGCACTTTGAATTTATCTTTCTTTTCAACGTTAAATATGCAAGTGAAAACTTCTTTTGGAAATGGAATAAGAGATTTTTCGAGAAATCTGAAATATTTGTTTTGCAGATCTAAAAGTTTCATACATATACAGTCAAGGAGAATTGCAAAGTAGGAAGGGGAGGTTTTGGTGAAACAATGCACACGCTGAATACTTCAATTACACTGAGATTTTGCACATAAGCATACCTTTAAATTTATTGTATTTTCTAAGATTGATATTCTAATTTCTTTTATTAAACCTATGTATAATATAAATAATGATACAAATTAGCACTAATCGGATTATAATTTAAATAAACATGCTAATACAACTAAAATTTTATGTTTCCAATTGTTCCATCAAAATATATTGATTTATCAGCACTTTTAAGAAGTCGTCGTTATTTTTAATAACATGAACGTTGGCTGCCGAGAAAGTTCCTGTCAACAATAAACGTGAAAACCAATTAATGTATTTATATATTTATATATCCCCACATTTCGGTGCATGTATAACGAGTTAAAACATATACTTTAGTTTTTAAACCATTTACGACCATACGTTTAACGAAACATAAAGCTATCTACAAAATCTATCCCATGAAATAAATCATTATAGGTATGTATATAGCATAGGTCTACGTAGAAAGGTAATCATAAGCGGGGTTACAGGTTACTAATAGGGGATTGCAGACATACATCTCAATATATCCATGTGCATATATATATATATATATAAAATTGCATCCCCAGAAACCCT
>QLNU02015359.1:4740306-4777503 GCA_006491805.2 Dysdera silvatica | reverse complement strand
GCACAATAGCAAATTATCTGAGAAGACGAAACAGCTCATGAAAAGGCGAAGAGATATGAAGGTGGACAATCGAAATACCAGTTCCAGGATTGAGTACATAGAACTTTGTAAAACTCTGCGCAAAAGCATGAAAGAAGACATAAGAAAATTCAACTGTGAGTTAGTAAGGAAGGCCATTGAAAATAACAAGAGCCTTAGGGTTGTTAAAGGAAGTTTATCTGTTGGGAAGAAACACATCATTGCATTAAAAGGAGAGGATGGCACCGTAACAAGAAATAGGGAAGAAATACTTAGAAGAGTTGAAGAATTCTACAAAAAACTATATGAAAGTAACAGTGGATTAAACGAAGACACTGAAATAGTCGAAGGAACAGCTCCTAAAATCTTAAAAGAAGAAGTTTCATTTGCAATAAAAAGTATGAAGAAAGGAAGAGCCCCTGGCGATGATGGTATTACATTAGATATCCTAAAAGAAGCTGGAGAATATGTAGAAGACATACTTGCAAAATTCTTTACCAAATGTCTTAACAGCGGTAACATACCAAACCAATGGGATTCTGCAACAGTAATTCTTTTGCATAAAAAAGGTGATAAAGAGGATTTGAAAAATTACCGACCAATTAGCTTGTTACCTGCTATTTATAAAATCTTCACAAAAGTGCTAACACATCGCCTGCAGAAAAAATTAGATGCAGCTCAACCAAGAGAACAAGCTGGATTTCGAAGTGGATTCAGTACAGTGGACCATATTCAAGTATTAAGAGAATTAATTGAAAGAACACATGAATATGAACTTCCATTGTGTGTGGCATTTATTGACTATGAGAAGGCCTTTGACTCTATTAAAACATCAGCAGTCATCAACTCTTTAAGATCAACAGACATCGAGGATGTGTACATTGACATGGTGAAACGTGTGTATAAAAATGCAAGTGCAAAATTTCGGTTACATAAAGATACCAAAACTATCAAAATTGGTAAAGGTGTGAGGCAGGGAGATACCATTTCTCCAAAACTTTTTACTTCAGCTTTACAGATGATTTTTCAGCAGATAAATTGGAATGACAAGGGAATAAAAATAAATGGTGAATATTTAAATCATTTGCGGTTTGCTGATGACATTGTTATTTTTTCAACGAACCCATCAGAACTCCAAGACATGGTACAGGAGCTCTCAACTAGAAGTAAAGAAGTTGGACTCAAGATGAACCTACAAAAAACTAAGATCATGTTCAATAATTTCGTAGAGGAAACAAAAATACAAGTTGACAACATTGAGCTAGAAATTGCTGATTCATATATTTACCTTGGCCAGCTGATTTCAATGGATGGCAACATTATGAAAGAACTCAACAGACGTATTAAACTTGGCTGGAGTGCATTTGGAAGAAACAGTTTTATCCTGAAGGGGAAATTGCCTTTGTGTCTAAAAAGAAAGGTCTTCAACCAGTGTGTATTGCCAGTCCTCTCTTATGGATCAGAGACATGGAGTCTAACAGTTGGAGCAATACGAAAGTTACAGACAACGCAAAGGAGCATGGAGAGGTGCATGCTTGGAATAACTAGGAGAGATCGAAAAAGAAACACTTGGGTGAGAGAGCAAACTAGAGTAGAGGACATCATTGTTAAAGTAAAAGGACTGAAATGGCGATGGGCTGGGCATATTGCAAGAAGAACTGATCAACGATGGACAACAGAAATTCTGAACTGGATTCCAAGAGACCACCGAAGACCTAGAAAACGTCCTCAAACTAGATGGGTGGATGAAATAAGAAAAGAGGTTGGGGTGACGTGGAAACGAATGGCCCAGGATAGACTTGTGTGGAAAGCATTTGGAGAGACCTTCATCCAGCAGTGGATAGATAATGGTTGAATATGATGATGATGATATATATATATATATATATATATATATATAAAAGTTTTCCTCGCCCATTCTTGGCGGAAACAGGCTTTGGGACGGGCAGAGCGCCATGTTCCCAAGCCTCTTTTTACATCACTTCTTAATGTGCCATGTCTAGAAACTTCCTGACAATGTGACACGTGTTTAGGATTGTGGCTTTTTGTATTTCAATGTAGGTGTTTGGGTCAATGTTGAGTATCTCCAAATTCGTCGCAAGCGTTTTTGGTACTATCCCTGTTGCTGAGATGACTAACGGGATGATGAGGATCTTTTCCATACCCCATATATCTCGTACTTCATGTCTGAGATCTTGGTACTTGGTGATTTTCGTTGTGTAGGTTGTCTGTATGTTATTGGTGTTGGGTACTGCTATGTCGATTAAGTACGTGGTCTTATTCGATTTATCGACGAGGGTTATGTCAGGACGGTTATGTGGGACTGTCTTGTCTGTTATGATTGCTCTATCCCAGTAAAGCTTGTGTGTTTCGTTCTCATGCACGGTCTCTGGCTCATATTTGTAGTACGGGCATTTTTCTGTCAGAAAGCCAGCATTCGCTGCCATCACGTGTTGGGGTGTCTCCGACGCCGCATGACTCCGATGCCGCATGACAGCGTCTGCATTTGTCACTTTCTGGATGAATTTCTGATTGTTCCTTGTTGCGATCACTTGGTCTTGGATGGCTAGCATGAATCCTTCTGTCTCTGGCTGGAGAGTGCCTTTGGCCAGCCAAGAATTTGATGCCTTTTTGTCAACGTGTGGTTGTTGCAGGTCATTGTAGTGCCTGCCATGTAATGGTTTTCCGGCCCAAGTTCTTAGTTTCTGTTCGTTGGCTGTTTCCAGGACACGCTCTTCGGTACTACACAGGTTTAGTGGCGTGTAATTTGCATCTGCTTGTATTATGGCTTGGATGAGTGGCGATCGGGGACTCTTCAACTGGAAGTATTGCCTCATGCTCTGGATCTGCTTGTCATGTAAGTCTTTGAGGTCCGCTTGTCCGCGTCCTCCTTCTTCCCGGGGTAGTGTTTGCCGTTCAATTGCCGTTGCAGGGTGTAGTTGTCCGGCTCTTCTTTGGATGGTTCTCATTTTCCGCTGGAGCTTCTATTTTACTGTCTGGCGTGTTTAGCTGTAACCGGGTTCTCCATTGTTTCATGCTGCTCTGTAGGAATCGGATGATTGAGGGATGCACTTTGTATATGCTGAGTATTTCAAGGAGCCACGAGTGTGGAACAGAGTCGAAAGCCTTCTTGTAGTCTATGTATGCGGTGTTGAGTTTTCGCTTTTGTTTTCTTGCTTGTTCCAGGATAACTGAGTCGATGGTAAGCTGCTCTTTACATCCCAGAGTCCCTTTCTGGCATCCCTTTTGTTCTTCCGTCATTAAGTTGTTGCTTTCGCTGTGCCGGCTTATTTTTTCAGAGATGCACCCCGTGAGTATCTTGTACAGGGTGTTAAGGCACGTAATGGGTCGGTATTTCGCTGGGTTACTGGTATCCTGGTCCTTCGGTAGGAGGTAAGTTATTCCCTTGCAGAGGAATTCAGGCATTTCGCTGGGGTCTTCAATTATCGCCGTTAGTTCTTTGGCTAGTGGGACATGGGCGCTGTCCGTTGTGAACAAGAGTTTGGAGGAAAAAATAGATTGGAAGGAAATTACAACCACAAATTTGGTCATTCATTCTTAAAAAACTGAAGATAATTTTGTGTTAAGTTATACTGGCCGATATTTCCTGTCATTTGTTTCTAACCTCTCCCCACTCGTCCTTGCCTCTGATGTTAAATGTAGCATTATTGATTTGGAGAAATATTGCTGTCATTATTGCTTAATGGCGTCTAACATCTTTTTGAGATTATAGATGCTTTTTTTTTCCTTGTTATCGTTGATACCCAAGCAGTAGGTAGTCATTATAGTACACTTATATCCGCATGTAACACTGGATATGCAGGGCCATATGCAAGGAAGATCCTGAAAAGCAATAAGGAGACGGTGTAAGTCTTTAAATCAAATTCAGACTTGTTCTAAGAAATTTGTTGCCTAATTTGAGCAAGTAATAATAACTATAAATATGTAATTCTCGGAGGGACAGTTTCCTTATATCCACATTTGACCATATATGAACTGTAGCGATCTGTTTAAAAGGAAATTTAGGGCAGTGCATTCAACACACCTGACTAGTATTACATGGTTTATACACAGTTTATGTTACTTTAACTAATACATATATCTTCATACCAATCTTAAACTATTGAGATTCGTTATATGTATGCATTTGTCTATTCATTGTGCAATTTTTCCTTTTAATGTGTTGTATTTATTATAGAATATTTGTGTTAGAAACTATGGATATATTGATATGGATATATGGACATAGAGCTATTGTCATTTCCTCCTATTTCTATTTATAATTTTTGTACAAAGAAAGATAAACTAACAGTATCATAGGCGTTAATACAATCCGTCCATTAATGTGTTTCAAAAATTTCATAGTAGTTGTGATTGTGTCACAGTCCAATGTCTTAAGATTCGCGAAATTACATTATGCAACTCTAAGAGCTGGCAACAATAAGAAGACAACGATAGCTGTTAAGAGCTAACGTAAGAAAAATTAGAAAAAGAAAGAGTTTTACTTTTAACCATAGCGGTGGAGGATTGTTGTCGAATTCGAAAGCGGATGGAAAGGTAATGTTTAGCCTCTATGATATTTTCCACTTTAATATGTACCATGTTTGTAAATCGATGTCTGTTGTTTGATAAAGGGAGTATTGATTGGACTTTTCGGCACCGCCAACATCTCTCCAAGGCCGGATAATCGAATAATACCCTATACCAGAGATCAGATCGGTTGAGCTATTAAGTTATTAGTTTGCAATCGTCCGGAGTTCTCTACATCTGGTGGCCACGACAGGATATATTGTTTCGACACCAAGCTTTGAGAGAAGACTGCAAAAACGTAGGAGAATTTCTAATTATTATAAAAGAGAGTATGGAAGCTATAAAGAGGTTGAAGACAGCCCAACGCACGACGTTTACTAAGGCATTTAACCGCTTAAACGAACTGTTAGAAACGACGGAGAAAACTTAGATGACATTGAAGTGGCAATGCGTTTACTTGACGATAGAGCCGTTCGATTAGAAAGGACTCAACAAAAGTTTTTAGACAGTTTAACAAATGAGAAAGGATTTATAGCAAAATTTGAGGTCATTGAACAATTTCATGATAAAGTTTTTAACACTTGCTTTGATTGTTCGAAGCTTTTTAGAGGGAGAAGTAAACTCAAACAAGACGCTGATAACCTCGCGGAAAATGTAGAATCAGATTTACATGTGAAGCGAAGACTGTCTGAAATAGAATTACATAAATTTGACGGGGACTTTAGAAATTGGTCGTCCTCTTGGAACCAATTTTCAAGAATCCATGAAAGCAAAGATCTAACACCTAGCGATAAATTCCGTTATTTAATTCAATGCGCAGTATCAGTTTTCGAAGCGAGAGAAATTGTGGAATCATACCCCGAAAATTGTGAGAATTATCCTCTTGCCATTGAAAGTCTAAAAGAACATTTCGGTAAAAGAAATATTGCTCTAGCTTATACTTCGAAGGATTACACACGAATATTTTAAACACAATTAAAACTAAACTGCAGAAACTTTTCTTAACGTTTTATTTTATTTTACTTTTTTATTTTACTCTCTATCGAGGATCTACCGTATACATCAGTACGTAAATGAAAATAATATTTTTTAAAAATAAAAATAGGTCATTTTTGTTTGCATTAAATGACTTGAATTAAACGTTTACAGATTGCATGCATATCAGATAGGATAAATTTATTAAAGTTTAGAAACACTCTTGGTTTATGTAAATGAATAAAACAAGGCAAAAGTTTTCGAATCAAGTTGTTGAAAAATAACTAAATTTTGGAGTTTCGGAAATAAATAATTTTATAAAATAAAAAGCTCAGAAATATAAAACAGGGTACTTATTATAATAATAGGCCTTGGGACTTTCTCCGTACGAAATAAGTATACCACAGGAAATGAAACGCTTATACACATGTTTTCATTGCAATATGCTTAAATTTTTAATGCGTTTAAAAATGTATGGTTTTAGAAATTGTCATATGAAAATAGTTCCGCTGCGAAGAATTGCAAAATTATGCAATAACAGTAGAACCAAACATCTACCGAAATATTTTTGTAGTTAATACTCTGTAGGGAGTGCGTTTTATTTCAATATAAGCTCCATTAAATAAACTACCGCTTACTGTCAATGTACAGTTAAAACTCTCCAACCGTCCACTTCCATAAAGCGGTCATTTCCCTGATGGACTATTTTCTCTCAAAACAGGATTTCACCTATAGTTCCAATGCCAAATTTGCCTCATTCAGAAATCTCAGGAAAACGTTCTCCATCTGGAAGGCAACCCTTTTTGTATATTGAGAACAGAAGGGAATTTAACATCGCTTTGTCTTCTATTCTTGAACGGATTGAATAATTTAGCGAGGACCCTCCTTTTCTATATTTTATCAATGTAAAAAATAATTGCATTTTAAATTCGAATTTAAATTTCTGAATTTTTTGGCATTTGTTATGTTCCCAGTCCTGTTGGAATCCAGTTATATTGGAGTGCATTTTCAGGATTCTCGTAGAAATAACATGATGCCCTCTGGTTTCAGGAAGAATTTAAGGAAATTAATAGATTATAGGTTACTTGAGAACTTGTCGGTGATATAACTCACTTCGGAAATTATTGGAACTTCAAAGTCGCTTAGAAAACCAATAGTAACTGAAAAAGTTGCATTATTATAACAAATAGCTATTCATTCCCTTTTAAAAAGTTGTGCATTTTATATCCTGCAATTAATTTCTTAATTTACTATAATGTGTTTTTAATTTTATATTTGGCATACTATTAGAACAATAATTGTGTCATTTGTGAACATAATTTCAACGATTTTATCATTAATTTTTCCTCTAGCCCCTAAACCATCACTAAGAGCGTTTTCTTTTGCACGGAATATTGGATGACCCGTTTTTTAAGGTTTCTCTGAATATTAAATTGTGTTCGAATATTTTGAGCAGTACTAATTTCATCTGAATTTTGTAACATAATATGAGTAATGTGGTATCATTGTTATTTCGATCTGAGTAGTAAATAGGGAAATATTTTGTTAGTCAAATGTACATTATATAGTTTTGAAACATCTTGGAGGTAAAAATTTAAAACTTTTGGTCAGCTGTTGCTGAGCAGCTTGAAGTAGCTTTTTTTGTACACTTAGAATTTTTTTAAACTTATAAGGACATGAATTTTGATTTTTTTGGCCTACCCATGTATTGAAATCATGAAGAGCACATCATCATCAAGATTTTGAACATATATTAAGGTCTAGGACTGTCTAGGAAAAGAAATATTTGGCTATGTAAAAGGTCGCAGCGCAATAGAGGTTGCTGAAGCTGGAAGAATACAAAATAAAGATACGCTTCCTCTAAAGTATATCTCAATCTATAGGCCTTTTTCAGAAAAGCACTTTGAATTTATCTTTCTTTTCAACGTTAAATATGCAAGTGAAAACTTCTTTTGGAAATGGAATAAGAGATTTTTCGAGAAATCTGAAATATTTGTTTTGCAGATCTAAAAGTTTCATACATATACAGTCAAGGAGAATTGCAAAGTAGGAAGGGGAGGTTTTGGTGAAACAATGCACACGCTGAATACTTCAATTACACTGAGATTTTGCACACAAGCATACCTTTAAATTTATTGTATTTTCTAAGATTGATATTCTAATTTCTTTTATTAAACCTATGCATAATATAAATAATGATACAAATTAGCACTAATCGGATTATAATTTAAATAAACATGCTAATACAATTAAAATTTTATGTTTCCAATTGTTCCATCAAAATATATTGATTTATCAGCACTTTTAAGAAGTCGTCGTTATTTTTAATAACATGAACGTTGGCTGTCGAGAAAGTTCCTGTCAACAATAAACGTAAAAACCAATTTATGTATTTATATATTTATATATCCCCATATTTCGGTGCATGTATAACGAGTTAAAACATATACTTTAGTTTTTAAAACATTTACGACCATACGTTTAACGAAACATAAAGCTATCTACAAAATCTATCCCATGAAATAAATCATTATAGGCATGAATATAGCATAGGTCTACGTAGAAAGGTAATCATAAGCGGGGTTACAGGTTACTAATAGGGGATTGCAGACATACATCTCAATATATCCATGTGCATATATATATATATAAAATTGCATCCCCAGAAACCCTTCATGCACCACTAATATATACTTTAATAAACAAAGATGATATCACGCACCTTATGCTACGATAGAACAGAATTTCCGAAATTTATGTTTTTAAAAACCAAATTTGTGGCGAGTTAAGGCTAAACATAATTCGATTTAATTTTGTTAGAAAAATCTAATTCCTTATCGAAACGTCGTCTTGCTGCTAAATTCCGAACACCGGTGATAATCGAAAGTATATTACGATAACTGTCACAACGGAGAAAACAGGTAATAGTTTCCCTTTCTTAACGTATTTAGATTTAACTCGGATACCAAAGCCACGAATTCAACGGTATACAAAAGTAATTGGCAGGCCATCAGTCAAAAATATGTGAAGACAGTAATGACAAGGTTTTTTTTTGTGTTGTGTTTTACGAACAAAGAAATCGAAGGCAATTCTACGACTGGATACACTCTTTTGTGGAGAATTGGAACTGCTATTTCCTCTGTCTCTTAACCTCATAGCAACGTAGGTAAAATAACGTCAAGCTGTAATAGTTTGAATTACTAATTGTTTCAACAGAATACTGGATAACTTTGTTATTTTCTGCGAATATCCTGTAAGCAGGGCTGCCTTCACCTATTTGAAGCCCTTGGCTTCGATCATTTTTTGGGGCTCTTTTAAACTAACTTTCAAATTTCTAAAATTTTACAATAAGAAAAATGTAATAGGTACTAAATAAGCTTTACCAATTGGGGTCAGTGTTTGGATCAAAACCTTCAGTTCGGGCCCGGTTGGCCCACACTTTAAGACGGCACCACTTATCGGTATTTCTAGGCATAAAGCTATTATGCTTATAATAATTTATCAATTGAATTAGCTTATCAATTGAAGAAACTCGCTTATAAATTGGATTACTTGCAAAACGTGGTTTGTAGGACGTTTAAAAACTTTTACTTTACATCAACAAATTCAATCTCTCCAGTATGACGTATTGCTTTTGGCAAGCACGGATTTATCAGCATTTAGCTATTTGGAACTGAATTAAAAATTATTATACAACCGCAGTATATTACATACCCTTTTATTTTGTACAAACAAATAAATACAATCATATCTACATTGCACATTCAGTTTTAAAGTCGGTCCAAACCCCATGTCGCATAACAAATACAAGTTTTCTCGAAACACTGCATATATAAATAATTATATTATTAAATATATCGTTATAAAAAGTATACATATTACGAATGTAAAATACGGCGCTTCAAATAATGATAATGACATCTAAATTATAATGGAACATTTAATCAAAGGAAGGTAAAGGAATCTATAAAAGGGAGTTATAAAATTTCCTTTCGAAAATGAAGTTGATAAAGAAAATACATCTGAAATCGTAAAACTTGTAAAATCTATTCTATTTGTAAAGAAAAAATCCAAATAAGTTACTTTTTCTGTTCAAAACAAAATTTTACACTCTGTCCTTAACAATTTTGGGAGAAAAGCTCATAGTAAAACTTGACTATTTTTGGTGTAGCTGAAAGGTGTTATATCAAGAAACTTGTATCAAAATAAACAGTTTTCGAGTATGTTTTTTCTTGCGAAGAAACTACGGACTTCCTCGGGAATACATAACAGAAAAAGCGATCGTTCCTCTCCCATTTCAAGATCTAAACATTACTCATGAATTGCAGAATAATGTGTCTTCCGATGTATTTTGAGCTATCCCTTTCGAGAAACTATCCCCTTCGAGAAACTATCCATATAGATTTAACGGACAGGGATGTTTCCAGCTTCGAAAATAATATATTCGTTTCTTCGTTTTTTATACGTGGCAAAATATGGACTAAGTTACCTTTACTTTCTCTCGAGATCTTTGCACCATAACGATTTCACTGAAACAATGGAAATACACGTGCATACTTCTTCATATACACTTCGATGAGAAAGTGATCAATACATATATAAAACGAAGAAAACAGGATTGTTTTGTTTTTTATATATTCATGTTCCTTGAAAAAAATTTAGAATATTTTTTAAATAATCGTAATTCTAAATCACATTTGGAAATTGAACTACATGTGTGGTCACTGAAAAGGTTTCTGCATATTGTACTAACTATTTATTGAATTTGAAAAACCACAAAAGGTGGAATAATACTAAAATGATTCAAATTTTCATGAACACAGTAGCTTGTAATTTTCATATTTGTGATCTGTTGACGAAGTGGAAAAAAGTTCCTTATTAAAATTAATGGTTATTTTGATGAAAAGAAAAAATCTATTCCCCTTTCTAGTCGATGTCCGTCTTTTTTCAATGGCATTTAATAACATTCGTTCGGTAAGAACAAGTAAAATAATTAGTTGGCATTAAAGTAAACGTAACAAAAGTTCTTCAATTAGAAGGTAATTGGAGGACATTAATTTCAGAAGAGCTATCATTATAATCTATAACACTGCACTAGAGTAACACCAGGTATAATGAATGCTTTTAATTAAACGTCGAACAAATTACCTATGCGCCAGTCAATGGGAACGCAATCAACCTTGTGTAAACTGATGAAAATTTTCATAAGATTTTCTGTATGTTTGATCGCTTGAAATTTTATCGCTTTTGTTAGGAAACCGAAAACCGTAAGTTTTCCGAATCTCCCCAGATATTCAAATGTAATCAAGTTTATTTTTCAGGAAATAATTAAAAGTGAATTTTATATATGCAGAATTTCATTTATTTCTAAAAACTGTTTCCAAAGTGAAAATCATGTTAAATCGAGGAAAATGCAAATTAGCGTGTGCTGTGTTTAATAAATATTAATATTTTAATTAAATTAATGCATCAAAATTTTGAGTATATCGTTTTCGTGTCGTTTTAATATTTTGATAATGCTATATTTTAATGTGCATTTATAATTATTATAGCAAAGCAATTACAAATATTTGAAAAAGGCCCAAAGCTAAACGCAATAACAAATTGAATATTTCATTCAACTTCATTACCCAAAGGTCCTTTGAAAATATTCTACAGATCCAATATCGAAATTAGTTGAATGTGGTAATGTCAAAATTAATAAATTGACGAATCAGTGTGAAATCGAAGTTGAACTCGCTAAATTTAATTAAATATTAATAAACGCATAATTGAAAATAGTTTTGGTCAAGCGTTCAGACGCGCCAATTAATGGATATTAATATTGTAAGATGTTATTACTTTTCTCAGGGCTAACATAATTGGCAAATAATGATCATTGCGCGAAGCCACAGCGACTAGTTCTGGTTATCTGGTGGGATATTTATTACATTTAGTTATTTTAAGACCTACGTTTGAGCTTAACTAGAGTTTTTTTGATATAAGAGAAAAAGAGACCGAGAAAAAGAGACCGAGAAAAAGAGACATCATCCTCGACCTAGATTCGAAAAAGCGTCTCTCCGTTGACTACCACGTTTGAACGCAACTAGAGTTTTTTTGATATAAGAGAAAAAGAGACCGAGAAAAAGAGACATCATCCTCAACCTAGATTCGAAAAAGCGTCCCTCCGTTGACATCCACGTTTGAACGCAACTAGAGCGTTTTGATATAGGAGAAAAAAAAGACATCGTTCCCGACGTAGATTCGAAAAACAGAGAGACCCTAATTCGAATCAAGGCCGTGGACGATGCCTCTTTTTCTCCCATACCAAAATACTCTAGTTGAAATCAAACGTGGGTGTTAAAATTAAGTATGATATTAATATTTCAATGTTTATGCAGTTAACAATTGTAATAACATTGCTAATTATGTAATATTAAATAAGGTTAAATTTGCGTATACATTTGTCTGTGATCCGTATAATGAACTTATTTCCTTTCAGAAGTTTTGGAATTTATACATTATCAAATACGTAACGACAACTGCATGGACATTTGAACTAGAGATTATTGAGCAAAAAATATATTAAATCAATCGCTGCTTACAATATGAATATTGTGAAAAATAGCCCATCCTGACGCTGTGCGCGGCCTAGATGTCCGATTTTCGTGCCATGTTAGAGGGTTTCAATAAATATTGAATTCGTTATTGCTTTTGGTCTGCCTACCTGGCTGCCTGTCGAAACTAAAAGGGTAAAGTAAATGTCTTCCATGAATACTTTGTATTGAAATTATTTCAAAATTTTGAGACTGTTTCAATTTTTAGCGGGTTGCATCATTTATTGAAATACTGTGTACAGTGTTGGATATTGGGCGACTTGAAATTAGGTAAAATCTACAACTCGTCAAATTCAAACTCGCCAAAATTTTGGCGAGTTGAAATTTGAAAGTTTTGTGAGTCGAAAATTGACGATTTAGAATTTGAAAGTAAACCACAGCTCGCCAAATTTCAACTCGGCAAGTACGAACACACCAACTTTGAATTTTCAATTCACTAAAATTTTGGCCAGTTGGAATTTGGAACTTTTTTAAGTTGTAAACTTTCGATTTGGAGTTGAGAAGTAAACTACTATTCCCCAACTTCTAACTTGTCAAATTTCACTTTGCCAACTTCAATTTTCAACTCGCCAAATTTTTGGCGATTTGAAATTTGGAAATTTTGAGAATTGGAAATTAGCAGTTTAGAATTGGGAAGTAAATCGCAGCTCGCCAAATTCCAACTCGTCTCGAGCTTCAATTTTGAACTCAGCAAAATTTTGGCGATTTGGAAGTAAACTACAACTCGCTATTTTCCAATTCATCAAATTCCAATTTGCCAACTTTAAATTTTCAACTCGCCAAAATTTATTGAAAAAAGCAAAACAATCACAGATTCAATGTTAATTGAAACCCGTTAAATTTAAATATAGATCTTAATCTATTTTCTTTTACTTATTTGTTTCCGTACAGCAGAGTCAGGGGATGGGTTCCTTAGGTGGCGTTAGCTCAGATTTTTCCCAAAATTAAAGGTTCCGGAATAACATTACCCCATTTTTATTGCCGTTGTAAAACATAAAAAATCAATATAGCTGTAAACACGTATTTTTAAGCAGTATCCATATACGAGTACTATTCTTCTTTTGTTATCATGTGTAAGAAAATTCTCCTTTTGCGATTTGTAAAAAATATACGCATTTATGTTTATGATGTGAATCGCAAATAGTGCTTAAGAACAGCAAACTATAACTTTCAGACTCACTGTTACTAACGATGAATCTGGAAGTTACATTGCTAAAGGTGAGTCTGAAAAAGTTAATGGGATTACTAACGATTCGTTAGCAATCCCATTGAAAATTTTATTCAGGATAGTTATGCTGTTTGTTTAAATAATAAATAAATGAATTTAATTAATGATTCAAAATTTTACACAATGTTTATTGCTGAATATAGGCTTAGGGTATATTATTAAAAAAAAATATCCATGTACTCCATGTACATCCATGTATTATGAAATATTTAATTTTACAGAAGAGCTAACCAAATTTTGTAATCTTGGTAATATAATCATTTTGGCTTATATTTATAATTATATATAATTATTCTTGGCCCAAAATAAAATAAGTCCATGATTTAATTAGCATTCAATTAGACTGTAATGATTCGTCATTACGAATTACTATATAAATTAATTGTGGTGTATTATTTAATATTATTAATAATGTGTATTTATAATTGCTAAATTATTTAATATTATTAAAAATATTATTCTTTATAATTTAAAATTTATTCATTATTACTTGAATTGTATTATTAATAATTATTTTATAATTGTTTTATTGATTAATATTTATGATTGTATTGTCCATCATTCTTCATAATTGTTATTAATTATTATTTATACTTGTTATTAATCTACTTATTTACAATTTAGTATTATTAGTAAATTATTTGCAATTGTATTATTAATCATTATTTGCAATTGTGACATTAATCATTATTTGCAATTGTATTATTAATCATTATTTACAATTTGGCACTATTAATCATTATTTACAATTGTATTATTAATCATTATTTATAATTGTATTATTAATTATTATTTATAATTGTATTATTGAATTGTTATCTATAATTGTATTATTAATTATTGTGGATATTGTTTGTAACCTTTTATAAATTAAAAAACTTCCATGAATTAAATATACTTGGATGCTTTCGAAACATTTTAGTAAGGGCTAAACTATGTATTTTTTTGTAACAATTTTATTTTCTAATCACATTTTTAGAAGCTTGAAAGCTTTGATTACAATTAATTAAAACTAAAACTTATCGGAATTTCGTTAAAATTTTCATAACAAATTAATAAATTTCGACACAGTTTAGTAGGAAAAATTATTATGCTTATTGTTATTTGATTAAATAATACCGGCGTTCTCATCGATTAACACAATTGTAATTAGTTTTAATGATAATTAAAGATATTTCTTATTTTAGGTGTCATTAGTGAAATGCGATGCATTATAGTGATTACTTTCTTGGAAAAGAATTAATTTAATTAATTTAATAGCAATAATGTGTCTGTTAATTCCATTCTTAATTGATTATTTTTTACACCACTTTCCGCAGTCAGTTAGCTTAATTAGTCTTTTCTGTAGCCATTCCATAAATAAAAAAGCCTCATCTGAAATCTGGGAGAGAAAGAAATTGTGATTTTTTTTCACTTTCATTGGAGCAATTATTTATTAAAGTTAATAATTATGTTTCGATTCGTAAGCATATAATATGAGTGAAATTGAAAAATTATAGTTAGTAACAATTTGAAAAATTTCCCCCATGAGTTCGCTGTCAAGTTTCTTCAATTTTAAATTTTTGAAATTTCTAAAGACCTGGGAAACCACGCGCAGTGAAAAGAATAATTTTGTGTCTCCGGTGGGGTACGATGCCACAAACCTTTGATCGCCGGTTAAATGCTTTACTCATTGGGTTACGGATAGCTGTGAAACATCCTATTAAAGCGAATATAAAGCTTCATATTTATATATGTGGAACATTATATTCGCTAGCAGAGGGAGAGTGTGATAGCTGTCTGTAGCTCAATGTATAGAGCATTTGACCTGCAATGAAAGGGTTGCGGGGTTGTACCCCAACGGAGGCAAGCAATTGTTCTTTTCTATGCGGATGTTTTATCAAGTAGTACTACTACCATCGGCTTTTACAGAAGAGACTACAAACTAAGTAAATAGTTTTTACGTTCAGTAAAGTAAATAGTTTGAATAATAGTTTTCGTAAAGTAAATAGTTTAGGTAATAGTTTTAGTAAAATAAATAGTTTAAGTAATAGTTTAAGTAATAGTTTTAGTAAAGTAAATAGTTTTAGTAAAGTAAATAGTTTAAGTAATAGTTTTAGTAAAGTAAATAGTTTAAGTAATAGTTTTAATAAAGTAAATAGTTTAAGTAATAGTTTTAATAAAGTAAATAGTTTAAGTAATAGTTTTATTACAGTAAATAGTTTTGAAGTAAATAGTTTTTTAGTATTTATGCTATCACTTCAAATTTTATTTAAAAATTAGCTTCCATTATTTTTCAAAATTTTAAGGAAGTTGATGGAAGTAATAGTGAAAAAGAAAATGGAAGGGAACAAAATAGAATGTAATCTAATACATGGGAAATAAACATGTAAAATAAAAGAAAAACATGAAAACCGATTTGGAAAAAAATTTGGAAAGAAGAGAAAAAAAAGTAAATAAAATGGAAGTCAACACGAAATTAAGTAAAAAACTATTTATTGCGATAAAAGCTAATAAAAACTAAAAAATTACCGGTATGTGATCATTTTAAAAGTAGAAAGATATATTGGGTATTCAAAATATTATTCTTATTTCTTTTTTGAACTTTTCATTTGTATTATGGCATTCATATATTTATACAACCCAAACTCTTTGTCAAAAATTAAGTAAATAATTAAAAGTTAAGGAAAAAATGGAATGCCGCTATTCATTTATAAAAAAGTTGTTAAATGAATTATTTCTTTTCAGCGAAGGATTAAAAACATTAAAGTTGCAAATTGTTTGAAACAATCGACATGAAAAATACATAGCGGACGGGCGGGCAGACAGGCGGGTGGATGGATGGAGGGGTTTCGGACGGACAGACAGATAGACAGACAGACAGATAGATAGATAGATATCCAATTGATAGTTCAATATCAAAATACCGAAATTAAAATTCGGCAACGACGATTGATACTATAGATAACATTATTCATTATTCACGAATATTTTTCGTTTCACTTTCCTTGGTGCATTATTTTAACCCATAAATGTGTCGTTCTGTTTTTATTGGCAATAATCTGTCCCAGTAAAAATAGAATTGTTATACATGTAACACTCAAGCCGTCTATAACCACACCCAAGGGACAGATTGGTTGGTTGGTTGCTTTTTGGTTTTACGGCTCAAAGACTACAGTGGTCATGCTGCGCCGGGACCTACTGTTTTCCGAGGAATCCGAATTCCTCTTAAGGCCTTGGGAACCAAACCCCAGACTACAGTGAGCAGTACGATCTTTGCGAGATCTCTGAGTAAGCGTTCTTTGCACTGTTGGGAGTCGAACCCGGATTAATGGTGCACTAGGCGAACGCGTTACCACACTGCGCCACCGCAGGGCCCCAAGGGACAGAGAAAATACACGTTTATGGACAAGGTGACACAGCATCTGTTTTATATATTTCTGGACTAGGGGAACAACTGTTATAGAATGTATCCTTATTATTTGATTTCACCATATAGAATATTAGTTATATTTCATTAACGAGAAATAGCTATGGAGGGTAAATTAAATTTAGAAATCATGGGAATGATTTGCTTGTAGTTAAAATTGCAAATCCTTAATATTTATAAGCAATGAAAAAGCCTTAATCATTTTTTAATAAATATACACAAAATGTTCATTCAAAATTAATAGAAAATTTTATAGAACCATGGAACATTCTTATGAAGTGAAAAATATTTACAGTTTTCTCCCGAGGAAAACTTCCTACAAGGCGTAATAGAACTATGAAAATTACACTTAACATCCCTTCTGAGAAGCTGTTTATTCTCACTGTACCTGCAAGAATAGGCCATTAAGTACAAGTAACTTTAACTACAGGTAAATGGGAAAAGTTTCAATATCGAAATTGCGAGTGCAAGCATTTTTTTGTTTTTTGTAAATATAAAAACCGAGAGCAATAACGTACAATAATCTGTAAGTTAATTTCTAAGTTTGATAATTTTTATCCGCCAATAAAAATGAACAAACAGCAGCATGACGTCACGTATTGCTGTTACAGAACGCACTTTGTAAACTGATGTACAGGGTGCCTCATAAATTTGGGCGGATTTTAAAAAATCATAAAAAAATGAAGGATTTAGTGTACCGAAGCGCGGTTTGCACCTTTAGATTTATCAAAGTGGCGGATTTTGTCTCAGATAAGAAATAAGAGTGGAAATTCTCACCGGTAGGTTGATTTGCAACTTATAATTTGTTGAAAACAGGCCAATTTTTCGGTTTAAAAGAGGATTGTAACCGACAACTAACTTCTAATCCACTTCTGCCTTTGTAATAGTGTATGAATACTGCTTCGTTGAATCATTGCAACTCATTGAATGGCTGAAATGTTGACATTGGTAGAAAAGGCACTTTTGGTAAAGTTTTTATGTCAGCAATGAATCAGCAGCACAAACATTACAGAAATTTAGAATTGTAAAGAAAATTAAGGGATGCCTAGGTCCAATCACAGAAACTGGGCTTAGAAAGATAATGCAGCGATTCGAAGAAACAGGTCGCTTAGAAAGCCGACCTCGCAATGCCAAGTTGAAGTTGTCAGAAGAGTGTATCAGCAGGGTAGCAACAGAAATGGATGCCCTCGCAGCACAGTCACCCAGCACCGTATACAGTGTATGGAAGGTTTCAAGATACACAGGTTTACCATGAACCAGCATGTTTCGAGTCGTGCATGAAGTCTTGATGTTACACCAGTACAAACTATGACCTTTAAAGAAGCTGAAGCCGAAGGATATTGCAAAGCGAAAGAAATTCACTGAGTGGGCTTTGCGAAAGATCGACGATGATCCACAATGGCTTTTGAATATCTTTTGGACAGATGGAGGCCCACTTCTATTTACACGGATCTGTTAATAGGCATAACTGCAAGGTTCTGGGCTCAAGATGATCCACATGCATAGGTAAAAACGCCGATGCATGCACCGAGACTCACTGTGTGGTGTGGGTTCAGTGCATCAGTAATTCTTGGTCCTTATTTCTTCCAGGAACCATGCAAAACCGGTGTCTGGAAGACATGCACTGTAACGGGGGACCGTTATATAAAAATGTTGCAAGATTATGTTGTGCTATCCCTGCATCAATAGCAGCTTCTAGACATCAATACATTTATGCAAGAGGAGCACTTCTTAATATCACAAAGCGTGGAAAGCAGTTTTTGGGCAGCAGTACGTTTGGTCAAGAGCGAATAATAAGCTGTTTCTTCAATAAATCATTGCCCCCAAGATCTCCGTACCTAACTCTTGCGAATTTTTGGTTATGGAGGGTACCTAAAATCTCTGGAGTATATTAGAATTCCGTTTACCTTGTCTGAGTTGAAGGATGCTATACGCCGCGGGATCTCTGCTATCGACGCTGACATGCTGGATGCAAGTGTAAATGGTTTTCTTACCCGATTGCAGATTATTCTTACATGTAGGTTTGAACATATCCAACATTTGTAGTTTTTTTTTACATTTCCAAGTAAAAACGAATATCTACTTTATAATCTGGATATTTTACATGATTTTGCTAACGGGTTGCCAAATAGTGCTACCTACCGGTGAGAACTTCCACTATTTTTTTTTAATATCAGAAAAAACCTGCTACTTTGATAAGCCTAAAGCATTCCGGTACACCAAATTTTTAATTTTTTATGATTTTTTAATAAACAACAACAACCAACATAACTTTTACATTAAATACTTTTAGAGGTATTCTAAAATTTATACTTTTCCTTATCTTTACTATAGACCAGATGAAGAACCAAATCTCTGCAATGCCGTAGGAAAAGGCATAGCTTAGGTGGCTCATGCCCACCCATTGGATATTAAAACACATTATTTTCTCTACTCTGGGATTACAGTGTTGCCTTGGCGGCCACCCTTCCCATTAAAATCCATGCTCAATAAGTGAAGTGAAGTGAAGTGAAAGCCGCATCATATAATCTTTAAAGCCATGTAAGCCCCTTAACCAATTGAGACCCGGTCATGTGTTAAAGTGCTACGCCACTGAACCTGTATAATAATAATAAAAAAACAATAAACAAAACTCAGTGTGCGTGATATCTATCATAAAATCTATTTTGAACACGTTCTTAATGTTAAAGAACAATTTCAATTACCATGTGCGATTTTATACAAAACAAAACATCTAAAGAAAATTCTAGAATACGTAATTTATTTTGAGAAAAAATATTTTCCTGTCGCCGATTGCATGTCCATGGGTGCTCAGCCCCTTTAGCCCCCGCCTGGCCACGGCCGTGTCTTCTATATATCTTTACATCAAATAAGCTCGTAGTATTTATGGGTATCATGGAGAGATATGTGGCATTATCAGTTGGAATTTAGAACGTTTAATAGAATAGCATACAAAACAGAAGACAAAAAATACTCGATTTAGTGCCATGCCGCCTTCTGACGTTCACCACCACTTGAGACAATATTATTATATACCAAACTGTTGCAATTGTGGTTTCGCTGTTCTGACATACGTAGTGTTATAATGAATCTTAGCCTTATCTTCTTGCATTATCATTACAATAGCAGCGAGCTATTTCCATAGGACACTTACCCCGTGTATTTTCTCCATAAATGAATATATTTTGCTCTACTGTCAATTATTTGTGTCGGACATGGTCGTATGGTAATATCCATAGCATTAGTATTACTTGAATAATAAAACCAAAGTCTCAAATATATGTAATATTTAAAATATGGTGAATAAATCGCTTTTAACCACTGACTTAACATTTACGATTAAAAAAAAACCTAATTATTAAAAACCAATAAAAAATTCGGGATATATGCTTATAAATGCCACGTCAATTCAATAATAATGGGAGATTTTATCAGGAATTGTTATTATTAAGTGAAAACTGTTTAGAGTTTTCTGCCTTGGTATATATTTTTCAGAAATTATCATCCAATATTCTATATTTAGTAATTTGTTTGAGTAACTATTAAAGCTTTAGTAAAATACCTCACTAGGTATTAGAGATATAGTTGCAACTAAATCGGAATAATTTTGCTATAGTGTGGAAATATGCAATAACTTATTTAAAACATTAATTTTATAAATAACAGAAACTAGAAGGAAAATGTTAAGCAATTGTTGTTATCTATTACATTTTCTGTAATATTTCATTTTGTCAACAAGGTTTCCTAAATTTTTTTCTTTTAAAACTATTTTTTTTCAATTAACCTATATATGTATGTACTAAACTCCCTTTATATAGTAACAAAATTCAATGTATAGTGACTGGTACATAGAAAATATCATGAGTAGGAAAACAATGTTCATTCCGAGGATTTCTCCGCATGTTATACTGAGATATATAGCATACTTCAAGAGCTATAAATCTAAATCGGCCAGGCATCATAAAATATCGCGGAACAGGTTTACAGGAGTTCGAAAGTAAGGAGCATATAGAGATGGAAACTGACGGAAATATCAAAGGCAATCAGTTTGAAATTGAAAACACAGCTTTTCTCAGGCATGCTTTCGAAATCTTGAACATCACAGATATATTATGATCGGAGGATATCCTTTCGCGAACTATCCGAATCTCTCGGTAACTCAGGAGCCATATAGACAGTCCGACATTTTCTAAATGTCTTCATATCTGTATCTGTAAGCCATTTCGCTAACATAAGCTGAATTTTTGCTTCACTTGTTTTTCGTTCATTTGAAAGGATGGATATGACAATTGATGCCCTATCGGGTATTTAGAAAGCCCATTTTTCAAAGATTAATCTTATCGTTCTCCTTTTGACCAGAAATGTGATTTGAAAAATGAGATAAAGTCAGTCATTTAATTCATAGTGAGGCAAATGTTTTTTTATTCCTTATTGACCGGCGGCTCTCTTTCCTAAAGACTTACATGAAATTCAATTTTAAGTGATATAAAATAATCAAAACATATTCGAATTTACCAAAATGGTTTCTTTTGTCCGTTGTGAACAAGAGTTTGGGGGAAAAAAATAGATTGGAAGGAAATTACAACCACAAATTTCGTCATTCATTCTTAAAAAACTGCAGATAATTTTGTGTTAAGTTATACTCGCCGATATTTCCTGTCATTTGTTTCTAACCTCTCCCCACCGTCCTCGCCTCTGATGTTAAATGTAGCATTATTGATTTGGAGAAATATTGCTGTCATTATTGCTTAATGGCGTCTAATATCTTTTTGAGATTATAGATGCTTTTTTTTTTCCTTGTTATCGTTGATACCCAAGCAGTAGGTAGTCATTATAGTACACTTATATCCGCATGTAACACTGGATGTGCAGGGCCATATGCAAGGAAGATCCTGAAAAGCAATAAGGAGACGGTGTAAGTCTTTAAAACAAATTCCGACTTGTTCTAAGAAATTTGTTGCCTAATTTGAGCAAGTAATAATAACTATAAATATGTAATTCTCGGAGGGACAGTTTCCTTATATCCACATTTGACCATATATGAACTGTAGCGATCTGTTTAAAAGGAAATTTAGGGCAGTGCATTCAACACACCTGACTAGTATTACATGGTTTATACACAGTTTATGTTACTTTAACTAATACATATATCTTCATACCAATCTTAAACTATTGAGATTCGTTATATGTATGCATTTGTCTATTCATTGTGCAATTTTTCCTTTTAATGTGTTGTATTTATTATAGAATATTTGTGTTAGAAACTATGGATATATTGATATGGATATATGGACATAGAGCTATTGTCATTTCCTCCTATTTCTATTTATAATTTTTGTACAAAGAAAGATAAACTAACAGTATCATAGGCGTTAATACAATCCGTCCATTAATGTGTTTCAAAAATTTCATAGTAGTTGTGATTGTGTCACAGTCCAATGTCTTAAGATTCGCGAAATTACATTATGCAACTCTAAGAGCTGGCAACAATAAGAAGACAACGATAGCTGTTAAGAGCTAACGTAAGAAAAATTAGAAAAAGAAAGAGTTTTACTTTTAACCATAGCGGTGGAGGATTGTTGTCGAATTCGAAAGCGGATGGAAAGGTAATGTTTAGCCTCTATGATATTTTCCACTTTAATATGTACCATGTTTGTAAATCGATGTCTGTTGTTTGATAAAGGGAGTATTGATTGGACTTTTCGGCACCGCCAACATCTCTCCAAGGCCGGATAATCGAATAATACCCTATACCAGAGATCAGATCGGTTGAGCTATTAAGTTATTAGTTTGCAATCGTCCGGAGTTCTCTACATCTGGTGGCCACGACAGGATATATTGTTTCGACACCAAGCTTTGAGAGAAGACTGCAAAAACGTAGGAGAATTTCTAATTATTATAAAAGAGAGTATGGAAGCTATAAAGAGGTTGAAGACAGCCCAACGCACGACGTTTACTAAGGCATTTAACCGCTTAAACGAACTGTTAGAAACGACGGAGAAAACTTAGATGACATTGAAGTGGCAATGCGTTTACTTGACGATAGAGCCGTTCGATTAGAAAGGACTCAACAAAAGTTTTTAGACAGTTTAACAAATGAGAAAGGATTTATAGCAAAATTTGAGGTCATTGAACAATTTCATGATAAAGTTTTTAACACTTGCTTTGATTGTTCGAAGCTTTTTAGAGGGAGAAGTAAACTCAAACAAGACGCTGATAACCTCGCGGAAAATGTAGAATCAGATTTACATGTGAAGCGAAGACTGTCTGAAATAGAATTACATAAATTTGACGGGGACTTTAGAAATTGGTCGTCCTCTTGGAACCAATTTTCAAGAATCCATGAAAGCAAAGATCTAACACCTAGCGATAAATTCCGTTATTTAATTCAATGCGCAGTATCAGTTTTCGAAGCGAGAGAAATTGTGGAATCATACCCCGAAAATTGTGAGAATTATCCTCTTGCCATTGAAAGTCTAAAAGAACATTTCGGTAGAGAAAACATTCTGATTGAAGTTTATGTTCGTGATCTGCTGAGTTTGGTCTTAAGTAACACGTCTAAAAGGAGAACAGGTACACTTAATGCTTTATATAATAAACTTTCTTCGCAATTGGGCCCTGCGGTGGCGCAGTGTGGTAACGCGTTCTCCTATTGCGCGGCTAATCCGGGTTCGACTCCCAGCAGTGCAAAAAGAACGCTTACTCAGAGATCTCATAAAAGATCGCACTGCTCACTGTAGTCCGGGGTTTGGTTCCCCAGGCCTTAAGAGGTTCGGATTCCTCGGAAAACAGTAGGTCCCGGCGCAGCATGACCACTGTAGTCTTTGAGCCGTAAAACCAAACAAACAAACTTTCGCAATCGAGGAGTTAGGGCGTTCTTGAGTAATTTCTGAAAAATGCGCAGCTATTTTGTATCCACTCGTCGAGAGATGTCTCCCTGAAGAGAATTTACGACTTTGGGAACGCGCCAGAACACGATATTCAGACGAAGTCTCAGGTAGAAATAACAGCGGCCAACCTTTAGATTATATTCTAATGTTTTTGAAAGCAGAAGTACAAAGCGAGGAACGCGCTCGATTGGCAAAAGACAATTTTCGTTTTGAATTAAAGAAAGAAAAATATCCGGAAATACGCCAAGATACCAAATCAGTCACCATGCCAAACCATGCCAAATTGAAACAGATGCTGAATTGCTTACAAGTGAGAAGAAAAGATATAACAGTTGTGTGTTCTGTTCTAATTCCAAATCACATGAGAGTAAACCATGCAGGAAAGCATTAAAAATGAGTTTAAGTGAGAAAACATTAATTGTTGAAAGGAATAGATTGTGTCTAACCTGTTTAAAGAAAAGTCATTTCGCCAAGACTTGCCAAATGGCTACAAATTGTCCGTATTGCTAAGGCAAGCATTTGAATGTTATGTGTCCTGAGATAAATAAATCTGAATTGCAGAATGCTATTGAAGACGACGTTCTACAGTATTCAGAGAAGGATAATGTTCTGTCAGCCCATGTTCATTAATCACGAGTGCAAATTTAAACTTTAGTAGTTAAGATGTTACATGGAGACAAAAAACGTGATATAAGACTCTTGATTGATACAGGATCTCAACGGTCCTACATAGATAAAAACCTTTCCTTGAAACTCTGTGTAACACCCATAGGTGAAGAAAATATAATCCACAGTTTATTTGGCGGGTTAGAATCTGAACCAAAAAATTCACAAAAGCTACAATGTTAGACTATGCAATATCGAAGAAACCTATAGCTGCTCATTTAAAGCAATTGACTAGGATACTATTTGTGCACCCATAACGAAAGTAAAGGAGGGACCTTGGATTTCGGAACTGGAAAAACAAGGAATCGAAATTTCAGATTTTAGAAACAGTCGCTCTAAAATCGAACTATTGAATGGGCCCGATATAGCAGGTAAACTTATGACTGGAAGAATGAAACAACTCAAGTCCGGATAAGTGGCCATAGAAACATATTTAGGATGGACGTTAATGGGAAAGTAACCTTCAAGCGGTTTACCCCACAGCGACGCTGCAACAGTTAGTTCCATGTTTGTGAAGAATGCTGAAATATCGGAACCCTGGAGGTTAGAAATTATATATGGGACCCCGCCGAAATGAAACCAAAGAAGAAAATGAATATCTCACGCTTGAACGTTTCAAGAAAACCCTTGCCATAAATAAGGAAGAGAGATATGAAGTCACTTTACCTTGAATTGAGGTGCGTCCGGAATTGTCAAACAATCGAGAATTAGCAGAAAAGCGACTCCAAAATTCAACGAAAAAGCTCATTGAGCAAAACTGTTTTCAAGACTATAACAGTGCATTTTTATAATGGCTATGGGAAGGGATAATAGAAGAAGTTTTGGAAAACAGGGATGATCCGAACTGTCATTACCTACTCCATACAGCCGTAATAGGAGATGGGAATTCGACCACAAAGGTAGGTCCAGTATTTGATGTCTCTCTGATGCGAGAACATAACCCTTCCTTCAATGAATGTTTAGAGAAGTGTCCAAATTTAATTGAGCTCATGTCGAGCGTTTTGACAAGATTTCGTTTAGGAGAAATTAGCATTATCTCAGATATTAAGAAGGCTTTTCTTCAAATTAGTATAAGAAAAGAAGATCGGGATTTTCTCAGATCCTTATAGTGGGATAAAAATAATCTTAACCAAATGAAGATTTTCAAACATAACCGAGTCGTTTTTGATCTGATCTGTTTTCTAGTGACTTCTTTCTTAGAGCAACAGTAAAACACCATTTAGAATCAGCTTCAGAGAAAAGAGATGATACTTCTCAGCAGTTAAGTGACTCGTTTTATGTAGAAAATTGCGTCTCCAGTGTTAATTCTCCTGAAGAATTGACTAAATTTGTAACCGAAGTAACCGAAATTTTAGAAACTGCTAAATTTCAACTTCATAATTGAGTGTCAAATTTTAAATCTGATTTGCAGGTTAATATAGTAAAGAATGAAAATGTTAATGTTTTAGGACTCCTGTGGAATTTACAAGAAGACATTCTTCAACGTAATATCGGAAAGGAAATTGAAGAAGAGTCGCCTGTTACTAAAAGGAAAATTTTGGCGACCTCTTACAAAATATTTGACCCAATTGGAGTTACGTACTACGTTAACTTATACCCAAAACTGTTATTGAGGGAAATTTGGGCACTTAAAATCAGATGGGATGAAGAGTTGCCTCTTGACATTTCCCAAAGTTATGTCACATACAAAAACGCAGTTTTAACCCTGGGAAATCTGAAAATCCCTAGGTGGATAATGCACAGACCATGCATTGTGAAAAGCACCAGTCTCCATATTTTTAATGACGCTGGTTCAGTAGCATATGCCAGTTACGTTTTTGTATGGTGCGAGTTAAGGAAATACGTGAAAAGAATGAGATACGAACTGGAGATATGTATCTTGTGATATGAACCCCGTCGATTTACTTTAAAGAGGCTACAGCGCAAGTTCCTTGGTGAAATCTAAGTGGTGGGAACGTTCCACACAGTTGAAACAACCAACAGATACTGGGTCACACCAACTTATTAGATATGAGGAACAAAGTGTAGAGAAAGAAAGAGTTCCTTTAAGCATATCCAATCGAAAGTCTGAAGAAGATGAGTTTTGGTACTGCCGTTACTTTTTAGAGTACTCGAAGATAGTTAAAACGAATGCGTACATATTTAGATTCGTAAATAATTCTCTAACTAACCTTGATCATAGAATCCTCGGGGAAATTAGTTCCCACGAGATGGAAAATGCTGAACTTTGTGTGATTAAATTGGTGCAGAAAACATTAGTTGACGAAATCAAAACCCTGAATAGTCTGAATGTGTTTAAAGATAAAAATGGCATAATACGTTCGAAGAACAAAATACTTCTCCAAGAGGACGAGTTTGACCTTAAGATTCCAGTTATCTTGCCTTTGTACACCCAGTCGTTGAAGCATTAATTCGACATTTTTACAAAACACTCTGTCATTGTGGTGTACAAAATTTTGATGACTAGTTTAAGGAAAAATTTTCGATCATTCGAGCGAGAAAGACTATTCGAAAACTAACCCCATCTTGTGTAAAATGCCGCCGCTACGATGCCGAAAAATCAGAGATAATAACGGCACATCTATCGTTTGATCGTGTCAGAGATTCAGCTATTTTTTTTGAAATAACTGGCATTGATCTTGCAGGACCGCTACTCTTCAAAGGTGGAAATAAGGTCTGAATAGTGATTTTTACTTGTGCTGTGTACCGGGCTATTCGTTTAGAACTGTTAACCTCATTATCGATGTCTGCTTTTCTCCAGTGTTTCAGGAGATTCGTTACGAGGGGAGGCAGATCAAAAGCAATTTATTCTGATAATGGCACCAATTTCACTGGTGGAGAAAATGCTTTCACGAAATTGAATTTCAGAAAAATTAACGAGCATGCATCTATTGAACGAATCAACTGGAAGTTCATTCCTCCCACTGCCTCATGTGGGGTGGATGGTGGGAGAGGCTCATTCGAATGGTCAAAGATATATTACGACGTGTTCTTGGAAGTGCATTCCTTAAATATGAAGAACTGCTCACGGTTATATGTGACTGTAGGAGAGTGATTCATTCACGACCTTTGACATACGCATCAGAGGATCCGAATGATCTCTGTCCTTTGACACCGGCGACTTCCTTAAAGGAAATTCCTGAAACTGGTGCATAGTGGGTTCACGCTCAATTGACGCCTGATCCCGTTAGTAGACGGGTTGTTCCATTGCAGTTTAGGGAAGGGCGTTTTGCCTTGGTTTTTCGTGCAGGGAAAACCAGTTACGGCAAGACTCCCTTCCCTAAACTGCAATGGAACAACCCGTCTGGTAACGATATCAGGCGTCAGATCTGCGCGAACGGACTATACCTGAGGTTGATCATCTACATAGTAAAGTGTTCCGTAGGTGATATAAATACTGCCAATCATTAAGAATGAACTTGACGCAGATTTAGGAAAGAATATTTGAGGCAATTGGTCGGCGTTAATCATAAAAAAACCTCAGAAAATACCCCTCAAATAAGAAGAATTAATGTTTGTGGGCAATGATATCATGAAAAGACTATATTAGCCTTTGGGAAAAGTTATCAAGCTCTTTCCTTCAAAAGATAGACTTTCACGTGTCGCGTTAGTGAAAACAAAGAAAGGAGAGACAACTTGACCAGCTCAGAGGCGGTAGATTGGAGGTGACCTGCATGGAGGAACCTGGAATGCCATGCCTGCAAAATGGGAACTCGAGCAACACCCCGATTCCGAGGCGAAGTAGACGTCAGGTGAAACCACCTGATTGTCTTCAAGTAGTACTTTGTGTTGGAGTTATCCCACAACTCCAAGGTGAGAGGATATAAGAACTGGCAACAGTAATAAGACAACGATAACTGTCACGAGCTAACGTAAGGAAAATTAGAAAAAGAAAGTTTTGCTTTTAACCGCGATGGTGGATAGTTATCGATTTCAAAAGCGGGTAGATTGGCAATGTTTGGCCTCTATGATATTTACCCCTTTAATATGTACCATATTTGTAAATAAATGTGTGTTGTTTGATAAAAGAAGTATTGATTGGACTTTTCTGCACCGCCAACGTCTCTCCAAGGCTGGATAATCGAATAATACCCTATACCAGAGATTATGTCGGTCGAGCTATTAAGTTATTAGTTTGCAATCGTCCGGGGTTCTTTACACAATGTTATCAAAAAATGAAAGTGTTCTTCAAAAAATATTTAAATTGTATACAAGGACATATTTAATAGTCTCAAGATACCTGTTTCACAATTTTTTGAGTGCAAATCAAATTTTAGTGGAATTAATTGCGATGTACTTTGGTTATTGCCTTGTTAAGTATTTGTTTAGTCATTGTTTAGTATTTGCTTAGTCGAATGAGAAATTCCTTATATTGGAAAAGACTGGGCCCTAACATAACGGAAACACTAGCTACATGAATATACGAGTATTCTGCACTTACGAATCTAGCTTATTTTGCAGAAACAAGCTTTATCAGAACAACCATCTGAAGGAAACGTTTCTACAATTAGAAAACTTGGATTGCTTTAGTAATTTGTTCGATATATCCAACACTAAGGAACTCCATAAATATACAATCTCGAAAAATATCCAAATTGCTTTTATCCTGACAATGTTTCCGTAAATTCTCGCCCCCTTATGCTCAATAAATCTTCTTTTGCAATATATACCCAGTGATTTGTAGGAACAAACGAAACACGGAATATTCACTTTTGGCTTGTTCAACCTTTGGACATATCCGTGACTGTCTCAATACAAAACGCAAACGTCAACTCCACTATGGATAGTTTATCCCCAAGAATTTCCACATATTCCGTCGGATTTCCAACATCCAAGACCTTCTGATATTTCTGCGCCTTTTGCAAGAAGAAATGGTTTTCTTAGCACCTCCACTACAATAATTTATTACACACCGTGTGTTACTATTTTAAAGATTTGTGTAATGTGTGAATTTTCTTTCCTCTGAAACTCTTGACATACGGTTTTGTAGTATACTCTATATAACACTTTCTCACTTAACTGACGAACTTTTGTTACCATAACAGCGAATTAAGCGCCCACATTGTTGGGCAATCTTTCCAACAAATTTTTATTAAAACAGAAAAAAAGGCAAATATGAGAAGCCTAAAATGACAGACAAATCAACACTGATCTACAAAAAAAACCGTTAATTATATATTACCTTTAATATTGTATATCTTAAGCTTTGATGGTGGTAGTAAATAGGAAAATTTTCTCTTTGCTCGGTATTCCTGGGACAATGATCAAATGTTTAAATTTTCAGAAACTTCCATTATTTATTTATTTATTTATTTATTTAAGTTATCATTGCATTATTTATAATGAAATTTCAATTAATATAAAATCGTTTATTAGAATTGTTTTTAACTTCCATTATTTAACAACCTAGATCACATTTGTAGACAGACTTTCTGGAAGTTTGAAATGTTGATGAACAATTAATTTTGTTAATGGTCATCAATCTAATCGTTCTTTTAGCTTTGCTTTGAAGGCGTTAATAATTAAACTTCATTCACTAATTTTGTCCTTTCCTGTTTTGTCGCAATTTACCTTTTATCGATGTTATCTTACGTAAGATCTATGTGACGCTAGAAAGAACAGGGATATAAAATGGCTGGCAGCATTATATTTTCTCCTGGAGTTTGCTTCCATCTACCCCTGAGGAATGACAGCGACGTTTATCAAAAAGGTAGCGATGCGCTTCGGCCAACAAATAAAATATACTTTCCAGAATGTTAACACCAATATTTAATATAAGGCATCAATGCGCATGCTGCTCCATAAAAGTCGAGATTTAGAAAATGATAAATTCAATACCTCGGATACTAATAAGGTTTTGGGCCTTAAAATTAAAGTTTTGATATTGAGTTTATATATATATATATATATATCATATTCAACCATTATCTATCCACTGCTGGATGAAGGTCTCTCCAAATGCTTTCCACACAAGTCTATCCTGAGCAATTCGCTTCCACGTCACTCCAACATGTTTTCTTATTTCATCCATCCATCTAGTTTGAGGACGTTTTCTAGGACTTCGGTGGTCTCTTGGAATCCAGTTCAGAATTTCTGTTGTTCATCGTTGATCACTTCTTCTTGCAATATGCCCAGCCCATCGCCATTTCAGCCCTTTTACTTTAACAATGATGTCCTCTACTCTAGTTTGCTCTCTCACCCAAGTGTTTCTTTTTCGATCTCTCCTAGTTATTCCAAGCATGCACCTCTCCATGCTCCTTTGCGTTGTCTGTAACTTTCGTATTGCTCCAACTGTTAGACTCCATGTCTCTGATCCATAAGAGAGGACTGGCAATACACACTGGTTGAAGACCTTTCTTTTTAGACACAAAGGCAATTTCCCCTTCAGGATAAAACTGTTTCTTCCAAATGCACTCCAGCCAAGTTTAATACGTCTGTTGAGTTCTTTCATAATGTTGCCATCCATTGAAATCAGCTGGCCAAGGTAAATATATGAATCAGCAATTTCTAGCTCAGTGTTGTCAACTTGTATTTTTGTTTCCTCTACAAAATTATTGAACATGATCTTAGTTTTTTGTAGGTTCATCTTGAGTCCAACTTCTTCACTTCTAGTTGAGAGCTCTTGTACCATGTCTTGGAGTTCCAATGGGTCCGTTGAAAAAATAACAATGTCATCAGCAAACCGCAGATGATTTAAATATTCACCATTTATTTTTATTCCCTTGTTATTCCAATTTATCAGCTGAAAAATCATCTGTAAAGCAGAAGTAAAAAGTTTTGGAGAAATGGTATCTCCCTGCCTCACCCCTTTGCCAAGTTTGATAGTTTTGGTATCTTTATGTAACCGAAATTTTGCACTTGCATTTTTATACACACGTTTCACCATGTCAATGTACACATCCTCAATGTCTGTTGATCTTAAAGAGTTGATGACTGCTGATGTTTTTATAGAGTCAAAGGCCTTCTCATAGTCAATAAATGCAACACACAATGGAAGTTCATATTCATGTGTTCTTTCAATTAATTCTCTTAATACTTGAATATGGTCCACTGTACTGAATCCACTTCGAAATCCAGCTTGTTCTCTTGGTTGAGCTGCATCTAATTTTTTCTGCAGGCGATGTGTTAGAACTTTTGTGAAGATTTTATAAATAGCAGGTAACAAGCTAATTGGTCGGTAATTTTTCCACTCCTCTTTTGAGTGTGGCAAACCCTGAAGCACCAGCTATTGGCGCAAGAGAACCGCTCCAAACAAGCATAGAAGAAGAAGAGAGGAGGGACGTGGAGAAAATGGAAGAAGGTTTCCAATGTGCCCTGGCGGAATATGAAGGCTCGGATGCCGCAACAAGGCCAAGAATACCACGCCAACCGGCATCTTGGAAACTCTGCAAAGCAACCAAGATCCTCAATGAACATACTCTACCACTACACCTACAGAACCACAACTCCCTACAGGAAATACACACCGCCATATACTGTGCAGCAGTAGCGGCATCACGCGCCAATGGGTACGAAGTAAGGAACGAAGGCCGAAGTAACAGAGGAAACAAAGCCCAACCACCATGGCAAGTGAGACTGCAAAAAAGAATAGAAGAGCTCCGCAGCAGCATAGGGCGAATAACCCAGTACATGCAGGGAAATAGGAGTAAGAAATTAGTGAGGAAAGTGAAGATGGCCCTTAAGAGAAATAGGATTCATACAAGACACGAAGAGCCCAATAAACACATCAGCGAATATCTGGATACCCTCAAACAAAAACTGGGTGTATACGCCAGAAGACTCCGAAGATACAAAGACTATACCAACAGAAAACAACAGAACATGCAATTCCAAGCAAACCAGAAGGCCTTCTACAGGAAGCTTCGAGAGACCCCAGCGAACAAAGACAAGTACGAAGCCCCAAAGCCAGCAGAAATAGAGACCTTCTGGAAGACACTATGGTCCAATGAAGTACAGCACAAAAGCGCCCCCTGGATTCAGCAAGAAATGGAGGCTACGAGAGGAATAGAGGAGATGGAGTACACGGGCATCACGATAGAGGAACTCCAGCAGGTAATCCAACGTACGCACAACTGGAAAGCACCCGGTATTGACGGCATACACAACTTCTGGTACAAGAAATTTACCAGCGCCCATGGCCCATTAGCCAAGGAACTTACGGCGATAATTGAAGACCCCAGCAAAATGCCTGAATTCCTCTGCAAGGGAATAACTTACCTCCTACCGAAGGACCAGGATACCAGTAACCCAGCGAAATACCGACCCATTACGTGCCTCAACACCCTGTACAAGATACCTACAGGGTGCATCTCTGAAAAAATAAGCCGGCACAGCGAAAGCAACAACCTAATGACCGAAGAACACAAGGGATACCAGAAAGGGACTCTGGGATGTAAAGAGCAGCTTACTATCGACTCAGTTATCCTAGAACAAGCAAGAAAACGAAAACGAAAACTCAACACCGCATACATAGACTACAAGAAGTCTTTCGACTCTGTTCCGCACTCGTGGCTCCTTGAAATACTCAGCATATACAAAGTGCATCCCTCAATCATCCGATTCCTACAGAGCAGCATGAAACAATGGAGAACCCGGTTACAGCTAAACACGCCAGACAGTAAAATAGAAGCTCCAGCGAAAATGAGAACCATCCAGAGAAGAGCCGGACAACTACACCCTGCAACGGCAATTGAACGGCAAACACTACCCCGGGAAGAAGGAGGACGCGGACAAGCGGACCTCAAAGACTTACATGACAAGCAGATCCAGAGCATGAGGCAATACTTCCAGTTGAAGAGTCCCCGATCGCCACTCATCCAAGCCATAATACAAGCAGATGCAAATTACACGCCACTAAACCTGTGTAGTACCGAAGAGCGTGTCCTCGAAACAGCCAACGAACAGAAACTGAGAACTTGGGCCGGAAAACCATTACATGGCAGGCACTACAATGACCTGCAACAACCACACGTTGACAAAAAGGCATCAAATTCTTGGCTGGCCAAAGGCACTCTCCAGCCAGAGACAGAAGGATTCATGCTAGCCATCCAAGACCAAGTGATCGCAACAAGGAACAATCAGAAATTCATCCAGAGAAAAGACATAGAAAGCGACAAATGCAGACACTGTCATGCGGCATCGGAGACAATCCAACACGTGATGGCAGGATGCAAGATCCTTGCGCAGTCAGACTACAAACATAGACACGATCAAGTAGCGAAAATAGTCCACCAGAAATTGGCAGCGAATGCTGGCTTTCTGACAGAAAAATGCCCGTACTACAAATATGAGCCAGAGACCGTGCATGAGAACGAAACACACAAGCTTTACTGGGATAGACGTATTTTATTTACATATTTATAGTTATTATTACTTGCTCAAATTAGGCAACAAATTTCTTAGAACAAGTCGGAATTTGTTTTAAAGACTTACACCGTCTCCTTATTGCTTTTCAGGATCTTCCTTGCATATGGCCCTGCACATCCAGTGTTACATGCGGATATAAGTGTACTATAATGACTACCTACTGCTTGGGTATCAACGATAACAAGGAAAAAAAAAAGCATCTATAATCTCAAAAAGATATTAGACGCCATTAAGCAATAATGACAGCAATATTTCTCCAAATCAATAATGCTACATTTAACATCAGAGGCGAGGACGGTGGGGAGAGGTTAGAAACAAATGACAGGAAATATCGGCGAGTATAACTTAACACAAAATTATCTGCAGTTTTTTAAGAATGAATGACGAAATTTGTGGTTGTAATTTCCTTCCAATCTATTTTTTTCCCCCAAACTCTTGTTCACAACGGACAAAAGAAACCATTTTGGTAAATTCGAATATGTTTTGATTATTTTATATCACTTAAAATTGAATTTCATGTAAGTCTTTAGGAAAGAGAGCCGCCGGTCAATAAGGAATAAAAAAACATTTGCCTCACTATGAATTAAATGACTGACTTTATCTCATTTTTCAAATCACATTTCTGGTCAAAAGGAGAACGATAAGATTAATCTTTGAAAAATGGGCTTTCTAAATACCCGATAGGGCATCAATTGTCATATCCATCCTTTCAAATGAACGAAAAACAAGTGAAGCAAAAATTCAGCTTATGTTAGCGAAATGGCTTACAGATACAGATATGAAGACATTTAGAAAATGTCGGACTGTCTATATGGCTCCTGAGTTACCGAGAGATTCGGATAGTTCGCGAAAGGATATCCTCCGATCATAATATATCTGTGATGTTCAAGATTTCGAAAGCATGCCTGAGAAAAGCTGTGTTTTCAATTTCAAACTGATTGCCTTTGATATTTCCGTCAGTTTCCATCTCTATATGCTCCTTACTTTCGAACTCCTGTAAACCTGTTCCGCGATATTTTATGATGCCTGGCCGATTTAGATTTATAGCTCTTGAAGTATGCTATATATCTCAGTATAACATGCGGAGAAATCCTCGGAATGAACATTGTTTTCCTACTCATGATATTTTCTATGTACCAGTCACTATACATTGAATTTTGTTACTATATAAAGGGAGTTTAGTACATACATATATAGGTTAATTGAAAAAAAATAGTTTTAAAAGAAAAAAATTTAGGAAACCTTGTTGACAAAATGAAATATTACAGAAAATGTAATAGATAACAACAATTGCTTAACATTTTCCTTCTAGTTTCTGTTATTTATAAAATTAATGTTTTAAATAAGTTATTGCATATTTCCACACTATAGCAAAATTATTCCGATTTAGTTGCAACTATATCTCTAATACCTAGTGAGGTATTTTACTAAAGCTTTAATAGTTACTCAAACAAATTACTAAATATAGAATATTGGATGATAATTTCTGAAAAATATATACCAAGGCAGAAAACTCTAAACAGTTTTCACTTAATAATAACAATTCCTGATAAAATCTCCCATTATTATTGAATTGACGTGGCATTTATAAGCATATATCCCGAATTTTTTATTGGTTTTTAATAATTAGGTTTTTTTTTAATCGTAAATGTTAAGTCAGTGGTTAAAAGCGATTTATTCACCATATTTTAAATATTACATATATTTGAGACTTTGGTTTTATTATTCAAGTAATACTAATGCTATGGATATTACCATACGACCATGTCCGACACAAATAATTGACAGTAGAGCAAAATATATTCATTTATGGAGAAAATACACGGGGTAAGTGTCCTATGGAAATAGCTCGCTGCTATTGTAATGATAATGCAAGAAGATAAGGCTAAGATTCATTATAACACTACGTATGTCAGAACAGCGAAACCACAATTGCAACAGTTTGGTATATAATAATATTGTCTCAAGTGGTGGTGAACGTCAGAAGGCGGCATGGCACTAAATCGAGTATTTTTTGTCTTCTGTTTTGTATGCTATTCTATTAAACGTTCTAAATTCCAACTGATAATGCCACATATCTCTCCATGATACCCATAAATACTACGAGCTTATTTGATGTAAAGATATATAGAAGACACGGCCGTGGCCAGGCGGGGGCTAAAGGGGCTGAGCACCCATGGACATGCAATCGGCGACAGGAAAATATTTTTTCTCAAAATAAATTACGTATTCTAGAATTTTCTTTAGATGTTTTGTTTTGTATAAAATCGCACATGGTAATTGAAATTGTTCTTTAACATTAAGAACGTGTTCAAAATAGATTTTATGATAGATATCACGCACACTGAGTTTTGTTTATTGTTTTTTTATTATTATTATACAGGTTCAGTGGCGTAGCACTTTAACACATGACCGGGTCTCAATTGGTTAAGGGGCTTACATGGCTTTAAAGATTATATGATGCGGCTTTCACTTCACTTCACTTCATTTATTGTGCATAGATTTTAATGGGAAGGGTGCCCGCCAAGGCAACACTGTAATCCCAGAGTAGAGAAAATAATGTGTTTTAATATCCAATGGGTGGGCATGAGCCACCTAAGCTATGCCTTTTCCTACGGCATTGCAGAGATTTGGTTCTTCATCTGGTCTATAGTAAAGATAAGGAAAAGTATAAATTTTAGAATACCTCTAAAAGTATTTAATGTAAAAGTTATGTTGGTTGTTGTTGTTTATTAAAAAATCATAAAAAATTAAAAATTTGGTGTACCGGAATGCTTTAGGCTTATCAAAGTAGCAGGTTTTTTCTGATATTAAAAAAAAATAGTGGAAGTTCTCACCGGTAGGTAGCACTATTTGGCAACCCGTTAGCAAAATCATGTAAAATATCCAGATTATAAAGTAGATATTCGTTTTTACTTGGAAATGTAAAAAAAAACTACAAATGTTGGATATGTTCAAACCTACATGTAAGAATAATCTGCAATCGGGTAAGAAAACCATTTACACTTGCATCCAGCATGTCAGCGTCGATAGCAGAGATCCCGCGGCGTATAGCATCCTTCAACTCAGACAAGGTAAACGGAATTCTAATATACTCCAGAGATTTTAGGTACCCTCCATAACCAAAAATTCGCAAGAGTTAGGTACGGAGATCTTGGGGGCAATGATTTATTGAAGAAACAGCTTATTATTCGCTCTTGACCAAACGTACTGCTGCCCAAAAACTGCTTTCCACGCTTTGTGATATTAAGAAGTGCTCCTCTTGCATAAATGTATTGATGTCTAGAAGCTGCTATTGATGCAGGGATAGCACAACATAATCTTGCAACATTTTTATATAACGGTCCCCCGTTACAGTGCATGTCTTCCAGACACCGGTTTTGCATGGTTCCTGGAAGAAATAAGGAACAAAAATTACTGATGCACTTAACCCACATCACACAGTGAGTCTCGGTGTATGCATAGGCGTTTCTACGTGTGCATGTGGATTATCTGGAGCCCAGAACCTTGCAGTTATGC
>QLNU02015359.1:4696165-4740206 GCA_006491805.2 Dysdera silvatica | reverse complement strand
CGAGATATATGGAGTATGGAAAAGATCTTCATCATCCCGTTAGTCATCTCAGCAACAGGGATAGTACCAAAAACGCTTGCGACGAATTTGGAAATACTCAACATTGACCCAAACACCTACATTGAAATACAAAAAGCCACAATCCTAAACACGTGTCACATTGTCAGGAAGTTTCTAAGCATGGCACATTAAGAAGTGTTATAAAAAGAGGCTTGGAAACATGGTGCTCTGCCCGTCCCAAAGCCTGTTTCCGCCAAGAATGGGCGAGGAAAACTTTTTTTTATGCATATATATACACGAAGATTTTTATAAAAAAGCAGGTAACATACTAATTGGTCGGTAATTTTTCAAATCAAAAGTGTTAACACATCGCCTGCAGATAAAAATTGGATGCTGCTCAACCAAGAAAACAAGCTAGATTTCGAAGTGAATTCAGTATAGTAGACCCTATTCAAGTAGTAAGAAAACTAATTGAAAGAACACATGAATATGAACCTCCATTTTGTGTAGCATTTATTGATTATGAGAAGGTTTTTGACTGCATTAAAACGTCAGCAGTCATCAGTTCTTTAAGGTCAACAGATGTCGAGGATATGTACATTGACATGGTGAAACGTGTTTATAAAAATGCAAGTGCAAAATTTCGGTTACATGAAGATAACAAAATTATCAAAATCGGTAAAGGTGTGTGGCAGGGAGATACCATTCCTCCAAAATTTTTTACTTCAACTTTACAGATGATTTTTTACCAGATAAATTGGAATAACAAGGGAATAAAAATAAATGGTGAATGTTAAATTCATCTGCGGTTTGCTGATGACACTATTATTTTTTCAACAAACTCATCAGAACTCCAATACATGATACAAAAGCTCACAACTAGAAGTAAAGAAGTTGAACTCAAGATGAACCTACAAAAAACTAAAATCATGTTCCATAATCTCGTAGAGAAAACAAATATACAAGTTGACAACATTTAGCTAGAAATTGCTCATTCATATGTTTACCTTAGCTAGCTGATTTCAATGGAAGGCAACATTATGAAAGAACTCAACAAAACTATTAAACTTGGTTGGTGTGCATTTGGAAGGAACAGTTTTATCCTGAGGGGAAAATTGCCCTTGTGTCTAAAAAGAAAGGTCCTCAACCAAAGGCTGTATTGCCAGTCCTTACTTATGGATCAGCGACACGAAGTCTAACATTTGGAGCATTATGGAAGTTACAGACAACTCAAAAGAGCATGAAGAGTTGCGTACTTGGAATAACTAGAAGAGTTGGAAAAAGAAACACTTGGGTGAGAGAGTAAACTTGGGTAGAGGACATCATTATTAAAGTAAAAATGCTGAAATGGCGATGGGCTAGGCATATCGAGAGAAGTGTTGATAAACGATGGACAGAAGAAATTCTGAACTGAATTCCAAAAGACCACCGAGGCCATAGAAAACGTCCTCAAACTAGATGGGTAGATGAGGTAAGAAAACAGGTTGGGGTGACGTGGAAACGAATTGCTCAAGATAGACTTGTGTTGAAGAAAAATCTGTAAACAGTTATTGAGTTTTTTGACAAAACATCGGTTTATGAAAAATAAAAAATTACTTTAAAACAGGATTACGTATTTATATTTTACTTCGCCTTTTGAAAAATTTATTTTTATAACAAAAATTAAATTAATTAGATAATTTGTCCTATTTTTCCTTAAAAGAAAATCAGTAAAACGCACCCCCTATTCATTCAGTCATTTATTTTCAAGTCCTTTGCACATATTTGCTATTACATCTTATTTGATTATCAGGTTTATTTTTGGATCCGAAAAATAAACGGTTTTTTTTAGGAAAAAAATACTCCATCCCATGAAATTGAATTTCCACAAAAAAAAACTGGAAGCAAACTAACACATAAACCTTTTCTGAAACCGATATTTCAAGGCGAATGTGATAAATAGTTGATGTGAGGAAAGAACGCCTGAAAAGTTAAAGTGTTTTTAAATCTATTTTTACCTGAAACTCGAACTTTAAACGTTCTGCATTCTAAGTATATGGCTATCCACCTTCTTCGTTTGTATACTTAAATTTTTGAAACATCCTCGAAAAAAATAATCTTTTATCGACTATTCTTTGAAAATATGTGGTCCGAAAGTTCCGCAAACTTGGGGAGTGAGAAACTGCCCATAAGTTTCCCACGGATTTTAAGATATGTACGTACTTTTTATGTCATATACGTGGTTCCCTGGGTTACGTGTTGTCCATGTCGGAAGCGAAAGGCCTAAACAGAAGGCGACGGGGGTTAAAAAAAGCGCATCACATTTTTTGCCCTTTTAAAGATCTGGAGATTCGACAAATGGATTTTTTTGTAAAAAAAGAAGAAACAACTTAAATATTTAATGCCGTTGAAATGGGTTGGAAAGATGAAACGTATTAGTAATTTTACATAAATAAGTGAAAGGTTCTTTTGCATTTTAGTACAACAAAAACGGGATCGGCTTCAGTGCATTTTCATCCACTTTATAGATATAGAGGACTCGAGCATAAAAAAAAAAATCCATGAACTTTTTAAACTGCAGTTAGAATCTCTAAAATTTTAGGTTGTGCTTCAAATTTCGGGCATCAGCATTTAGGTTTGACGTCGATGAAAATAATGCGTTTTAACCTTATGGTGCAGAAGCAACGCAAAAAGCTTTCTTCAAGAAAATGCTCTTTTAAAGGTTTCATAAATGGATACGGAAGCTGAAGTTATCAGCAACGATTCAGGAGGGAATAGCTTTGTTTTTTGAAAATGGCCTAGGGATTTAATAAATAGCAAAATCTTCAAGCCCATAAAAGTGTATACGTGCTCGTCTGACTTATCTTGTCCGGCATGTAAGTACAAGGAAGATACTTTGTATCGACGATAAGCAAATGTGAATTTTTTATTTACATTTTGAAATCGCTTAATTCATCTTGAGGGCGTAATAACATAAACAAAGTAGGTGATTCTGCCTGTCTAACTATTTCCATTTTGCCTCCTGGATAACTTCTTTGTACTGCAGAAGAAAATTGAATTTATTCTTTGTGGCCAAACCTTGAATTATTGCAGGTATTGTTTTTTCAACTGGTACAAAAAAAATGATTTCGTAAATGTTGTACAACTAAAACATTTGCAATACTTAACTCCTCAGTGCAGAAGCTTTATAAGCAAATGCGAGTTAAGTTCAATGTTCAGGGTTTGTGCTTGGCAGCAAATGGGGCATTACTTTTATTGTTGCTGAGAAAATATCTGATGAGACATTTCCCTTAAAAGCAATAGTTTATTCAAGTTGTAATTCATTAAAAATTAAATATTGTGAACATTAAATGCTGAATTTCATATAATGAATTTTTAGTACAAACAATATTAGTTAGAAACAAAAAAAGCAGGAAGTCTAGTTTGCTGTAAGAATCTCATTCCTATGTGACAACATAAAATCTAGAGAAAAGTCGTTTATTACATAAGTACAGATTTCTGTTGTGGAAACACCCTACGAATATTTTCTCATAGTGAGTGAATGCATTGATTTTAATTAATAATATTCAAAATTCTGCGATCTTTTGCAAACTTCATTTGAGAGAACTGTCTACTTTGACGAATAAATGTTTCGAATAATATGGGACTGCTTTTATTATAGGTTAGTAAAAAAGAATTTGCACTCAACAAATTTTAGAATGGAATATACTTGAATTTATTTTGCGACTTTAAATGGATAATGCTAGATAGTAAACAAGGAGGATGGATAAGATTGGAAAGTTGTATGTTTTCTTACTGAGACGCGACAATTTTGCTTTGGCGGGGAAAAAACTTATTCAATTATTGTGTCTGTTAATAGAAATTTGTTCAAAAATTACTACAATATCAGTACGGTTAGCATAAATTACCTTTAACATGGACTGTTTTATGAATCCTCATCGAATCGCATGCTAATATTAAATCGATCCCGCAATTTCAGCTTAACGTGAACTACATTTTAACATGAACAAATTCTCTATCACTCTGATCGTTTACGAAAACGAGGTCCAACTATATTGATTTACTTAAAACGAGTGATTTTATAAATTTAAAACATTTCTTTTAGAGTAGAAAATAAAAAGCAGAACAAAAATTTCTCCTTTCTGTTTAACCGTAAGTTTTTTTCACGTTATCGTTTCAAAAATTGACTCGATATATACAGGTATGACTCCACATGTGTATAAGACTTCTCTTATATTCGTATATTTAAGCATTTGTAGTTTCTATTTGTGTTTGTTGTTTGAAACTATTCAGAATATGCTGTTATAGTTGGAAAAGTCTTGTAAGGCGAAGGCAGTCTTCTGGCATTGGATTACTTTTGAATGCGTGATAAAGATTTTGATATTTACCTTTATTTTTATGGACGTTAAAGTTGTAGTGATATATAAAGCACCAGTTCTTTATTATTTGTTTACGGTATTGGAGATACCTTGTTTTCTGCAGAGTGATCTTTGTTGTCCGCCATAAAATTCTAACTAACCTAACAGTAATGTAGACTTTTACGGTACGTGTGTGTAAAGGGAGGGAATGCAAAGGCAGGGAATAGGAAGGGTGGCCACCGAAGTCGGCGCTGTAATCCCAAAGATCTTTACGGTATGCTGATAATGTGCGTTTGATTTAAACGCGTATATGACATATTTAGTCATATTGATATTTTTTTACCTTCATTTATTTTAATTTGATTTTTCTTTCCACGTATGTATTTATACAGATATGATTGTTTGGTAAAAAAAGTCAAGTGTTTATCACGAAAACTAAAAAAAAAAATAGCATTTTTAATCTGTACCCCTTTAATATTAGTAATCATTAGTATTCTGTTGTCATTGAAGTCGCAACAATGACTGAAATTTGTAAAATATTTATGAGCAATTATTTTAACGTCTCGTCGTATATTTGCATGCATGTATTAATTACATACGGATTGTTTAACGTTTCTCACAAATTTAAAAACAAGCTATATATAAACGAGATACATATGTAAACACGCGTCTAGTTCGTTGACATTTTACAAATATAATTAAGCCTATTTTCGCTTTGAGTCATTTGTGTCCACTAATTAAAAACGTTTGATCTTCTTTATTGACTTTGCTTTGTACTGAGTTTTATGTCAAGATTTACGAATCAAAGACTTTTGCGTAAACAACGTTGAAGGAAGTGTTTACACTTTGCTTAATTAAAATATTTTCCTCATTCGTAAAAGACATTTCAATGAATTGTGAAATAGGAAGATTTGTTTCGATTAACAGAGTCCAAGAATTAGCAAAATGTCAAACATCAACACTCTACTCATTTCTTCATCTACACCATTTATAATGATTATTCCCTTGGAATTTTGCTCAATCAAAGAAAACGATGTCGCTATATTTACTTAATAAAGAGAAGGGTTGCAAATTTATTTATAAAATAATTCCTTCATCTAAGTAGATTTATACACAATAGGTGCTGCTGATACTTTATCATATTCTGATCATATTCTTATCAATAAAAATTGAGACCAACATTAACAAGATTCTTCAGTTACGTTTGCAAGCGGCAAAAAAGTGCTCGTAAGCAGAAGGAAGGGATAGCGTTCTTTATTTGGTTTCCAAAGGAGTTTTGGTTTCCCACCTTTTCGCGTTTTCCCAAAACTAATATCACACAGTGTTCCCAATTTCAAACTTCCTTTAGATTGTTTGACAATATTTTACCAGATTTGTGACATATTTGTAAATATCTTTTGTTAAGAGTCTGTTTCCTCATACTGAGAATTCAACTGTGTTTTATTCATGTTTTTTCTCATTTGTTATAGCTGCATGTTAGATCATGATCAAACCTCCTGCATGTCTTTAAAAGAATATGTTTAACAAGGCTTTGGAACTAGGACACAAGAACATTTAGTGCAAAATTTGTAGAAATCATTAAACAAGTTATGCCTTTTACGTTATCGGAAATTGATAATTTAAAAGCTTAGACATTTTGTCTCTAATATGAGGTTCCTCCTGAATGAGGAATTTGAAGAAATTATTGTAGAAGGCATGTTTCCTTGGCCCTCAAATGAAGGAAAATCACAGAAATATAAACTATAATTCCCATTACATCCTATTTGATTAGCATTTTTTTCATAAAACAAGAGTATGTGAACTTTACAACTGTGTATAGAAAAAATATGGTACAAAATTAATAAGAAATTACAGTATAAAATTATTGAAATTTTTTAAACTATTTTACAACAATTCATATAATTTAGTTTTATTCCATAAAAAGTGTGAATAATCGAATTTTTATTATTAACATTATAAGGTTACGTGTAAAAAGCGGTAAATTGATAAATGTGGATTATATTATAATACTGCCCCGAAATTCTCTAATCCGAAATTTTAGATACTTCGAGCTCCCTGGAGGAATATTTATGTAGAATATGTATGTGTTTATTTAAATCTTCAATATAAATTGTATTTTTTTAAATAATTGGCAGTCAAACCTCCAGTTATTCGTATTAAAAGTGGTTCGTGTTATCTGGAGAGCAAAGGATGGTATAATAACTTATTCAAAATTGACGAGGATTCAAGGAACAATTGGTGTTAAGTGTGTTCTGCATTAACGGAGTTCGTATACATTTATTATTATGCACAACATTATTATTCTTTTTAGCCCTGTCAATTTTTTGATTCCAAACTCCACATTTATGATTTTAATGAAACAACAGAACGACAAAATAACATAGAGACACCTTGCGAATCTGTTTACGATATGATCGCGAATATGTTTACGATATTTTTAGTCTTGATAATGATTTTGCGGCAAGCTGCAGTAGAAAAATCTCTTTAATGTTCCATAAACGTAATATCTATCCGTGATGACTTACTATTGCTCTGTATGGAGACGAGTCTAAACGTACTGATATTTAACCGCATTTGAAAATAAGAAAATATAAAAACTTCACATTCTCCTAATCAAGAACTGCTGATGAAAATTGCTGATGAAAATGCTGATTCGAAAGCTTGAGCCATCTTTTTTATTTGCTATTTCACCAGATTTTAATTTTTTGTATGTAAATTTCTTCCCTGGCACTTTGTATCTTATTTCTAATATAGAAACCTCAAGAATCCGAATAAATTACAAAATAGAGCTAACTTTGGATCTAATTATTTTAAGTTATGAGTTTTTTTTTTTACCGTGATAAAATCGTGTTTCGAAAATAATCGAAGGAATAATTCAAAGAGAACATAAATACTAATTTATTCCTTTCTCAAACCCAATCATATATTTTCCACTTGCACCACAATCTATACGACTTATTGAAATACCCAACACCCTGCTTAATCGAAGTATACAGTATTTTATTTGTGAACGATCAAGAATGGGTCAAATTATTGGGAACCCACTGTAAGTACCATACATCATTTTTATCGGGGAGTTCTGAGCGTGGAGACTTTTGACCCATTTTCGGCCAACTTTGCGTTAATGCAACATTATTTTCGGGAATTTTTTTCTATTTCCTAATTAATTTTTTTTCCCCTAAAATTTTGGCATATCATATTCAGAAAGATTTGACCTTACTAAAGATAATTTTTTTGCAAATGGAAGCAAAAAGTATACAGATAAATGTATAGCAATAGAACATCATACTACTATATTAGCAACAGAACAACATACTACTATAATGGCAATAGAACAGCATACTACTATATTAGCAACAGAACAACATACTACTATAATGGCGATAGAACAGCATACTACTATAATAGCAATAGAACAGCATACTATTATAATGGCAATAGAACATCACACTACTATAATAACAATAGAACAGCATACTACTATAATAGCAATAGAACGGCATACTATAGCAATAGAACAGTAACAATAGAATAGCAACAGAAATAAAAGTATAGCAAAATGTACTGAAAAAGTATATTAATTGCTGATTGACGAATATCAACGTTCTTTTCTTTTAAACATAATCTTTCAGATGTCAACAGTTTGTGAAAAATGGAAATTACAAAAAATGATAATTATAAATACGCAATATTGAAGAAAGAAAATAATGTTGCATTAACGCAATGTTGGCCGGATACGGACTCAGTTTATCGCTGCACTCTTTCGGGGCAATCTTGGGTTTGGCTTTGTTTACCCCATTCTTTCTTTGAATGTTTACTTTGACTAGCATTATCGACAGCTAACAATAGTGACAATGCAATCTAACTTTTGCTACTTTGTTTCCTTTGTTCTATAAACATTTATATATTTCAGAATTTGACGTTTTCCAAGATTTTTACACTGTAATTTTTTACGGTTATAAAATGTAATAATTAGTTATTTGATTTAATACCCATTATGAACAAAGAGCTTTTATTTATTACGTTTATTGAGAAAGTAATATTAATATATATATATATATAGAAAATGAAATAGGAGTGTTTCTGAAATCCTCCCCTTGCCCTCCTCCCCCATGGGCGTAGCCAGCTTTCCATCTCGTTGAACAAACCACTGGTAACCCGAAATATATTATCAAAAATACTAAAATATACCCAAATGTACTTCAACTTTTATTTCTAGGGGGGAAAAGCCCCTTACTTACACTAATGCCCTCTACCCACCCCTTTGAAATTATAACTCATTAGTACCCTTTCCTTGTAGTAAAAAAAGACTTCCCTTGATTTTGGGGTGACATACTGTGAGTTAGTTTGGCTTAAGTAGTTTTACGCTCCAAAGGTACACGTTGCAACTACCTGAGATAGGACTGATGGCTGAATGCAATGTCTTCGAAAAACAAAATGCTACTCATTTTTGATTGTTTATTAGACTTTTTATTAGTTAATTAGGAAATGTATTAGCTAATTAGGATTTTTTTTAGTTACTTAAGATTTTCATTAGCTAATTGAGATATAGGAAATTTTCATTGCTGAATTGGAATTTTTATTAGTACACAGTTAATTTGAATTTTTATTAAATAATTAGACTTCTATAAGGTAAATATAATTTTATTAACTAATTAAAATTTTATTAATTAAATTGTTATTACAGTAAAACCTCCCTACAACGATATCCGATATAACGATAAATCCCTCTACAACGATAATTTTTCTCGGTCCGTATAATAGTGTTGTAGAGAGGTTTTACTGTATAATGAACCCTCCCTATAACAATAACTCCCTCTACAAAGATAATTTTTCTCGGTCCGTATAATATTGTTATAGAGAGGTTTTACTGTAGTTAATTATTCAGATAATTATGGGAATATCTGTAAAAGCATTTTAAAAAATGTATAAAATTTCTGTTACGTGAAAATTAATTGCGTTTTATAAAAATCCTGAATTTTGTATTTATATATGAACCTACCCTGTTAACCGGCAACGTTGCGTTAACACAACATTTTGACGTGGGCCTCCCACATACCCTAGATTTTTTTTTCACTGAAACATTATTGCTGTGGTCATAAATAAAAAACATATGAATTTTTATGCAATTTCACCGTAAATTTCTATGCTTGGTCGTTAATGGGTTAATAACCCTGCTTGTAGTTAGGCTATATTTCAACTACATACAGTATATTTAAAAGTTTCCATTGTAATAATGAGGGGATTGGTGTGAATAGTGGTCAACGTTCACTTATATTTCATTATTTCAATTATTCCAATAGAGTGTAGAAAAAATTAGTGCTGTAAAATAGCGAAATGATAAAAAAAATGGTTATGAAAAGTAAATGAGAATTATAAAATTTACAGAATGCACATTTAATAAAATGGATGGATGGATGGATGCATGATGCATGCATGCACAGAACAGACAGAATATAGAACCCCAATTATTCGAATTTTGCTTAATCGAAATTCAATGTTTTCTGAAAAAAAAACCACTCATATATATATATATATGTTCTAGTTTATTCCAATTTTAAGAGATGAATGATAATTATGAAACTAAATATTCCAATAGAAGGAATAAGAAGAAATAGAACAGAAATATATCAAAAAGAATATACAAGTGCATGCATAGTCTTCATAAAGATCGTATATATATAAAAACATATCGGACTATTTCCAGAATAGTTAATATCTTAGTTAGCACATACTTTGTGACGTTTATCGTAATAATAGTTAAGTAATGATATAAAAGCACATGCTTTAAGATAAATGTTGCCATTTATTTACCCCTACCATCACACTGCAAATTTAATTACCAAATTGTTCAAAATTTCCATTTTCCCAAGGCCAGTCCATACATTTTATTTGTGATAACCCAGATTCTGTAATCCACCAATCAATCTCAATTTCTCTCTCTCTGTATTTTCGTTTTTTTTTGCAAATACCTTATTCCGGCTTTGTGACCGTTTGGTGTTTGACGATTTTTAAACTAAAATGTTTCGCTGATAATTTTTTGTTCTTTTGGATACACTTCTACCATGGTTGACCATGATGATGATGCTATATGGCAGGTGACTAGCATCACCCCCATGATAGCTTTATAACAAATAAAAATTACTTGGGAATCAAACACGTCGAATCCGAAGACGGCGGATATATTCACCGAAAGCATTTAAAATATTAATGAATATTAAATGCACGCTATTTTACTGTTTTTCATTTTTAGCTACCAGACACAATGAGTTCCCTAAGTAACATTTTTCTAATTAACCCCTTTTTCTGTTTGACAACGTTATATTTCGGTCCGGGCAAATATTTCGTAGAATTTCAAAAATTTTTACAAATGTTTTTCCTGTTTAAAAACTTTTTCCGCCAAACCTTGAAAGCTGCTAATGGTAACGATTATTGCACAATCTTTATGTTTTATGCTATGTACCAAATTGGCCATATTAATTGTATTTGTAAATTAGAAAACTTATAAATCGTAAGTGGTATTATTGCGCGTGATGCTAACTCTTTACAGTAATCGTAAATGTTAATCGCATAAAAATGAGAGCTTGGTGTGAAATAGTAATTTTGTCATTCAACCTCAAACACTATGCGTGTTTTAAAAATGATTCTAAGTTTATTAAAAATCCTTTCTTGACAATTAGCTTCAAGATCATTTCATATTCACTGAGTGCTTTCAGAAAAAATATCATTTACAGAAAATAGTTGCTGTTAGTCCCTTATAAATAAAATGTTTTTTGCAAATTATTACTACACACACTGCTCTGCAGTAGTTTTTAATTACAAATACAATTAAAATATGAGCCTCACAATAAAATTTAACTACCAAATTTCTTGACTAACTCTCTATATATAAATACCATAATGCCACATCTATATAATTATATTTGGTAGAAACGCAAGGCCTCAATTATGTCTAAAGGGAACTGCCTTGTTAAGCAGATGCCAAATACTTAATGAAACTTGAACTCTTGTTATGGGTTAACTACGGAGGCTCTTGGACAGTGTAAAATTCAGTCGTTTTTTAAATTAAAGCACCAGGTCTTCACTGTCTTGAAATTTTACTTTTACCAAAGTCCAAAAAACCTTTCGTTTTGCCCGTCACACACAGGTTTTTACTAGCTATTAAACTACTGACATCAAGGAAGTATTCAAGGATGCAAAACGGGCGCTCGCCCCTTTGAATAAAGGTTTCTCACATATTATTATTATATCCATACCCGCTAACAAATTTTATAGAATAGACTTAAATTGGTATAACAATTTTACGCCTCCACAAAAAAATTCTCTATCTACCAATGGCAGGAGCCTTATATAGCATATAGTTATATAGTTACGTAGTTAGTAGGTAACATTCAATTTGCGTAAGGGTGCTCATGGTTCAGTAATTACTTAATGTATATCGATATTTGAAGTTTAAATAAACTCATTTTAACCACTTTCAATTTTTTATAATTAAATGCAGTGCTTTTAAATTTCGGTTTATAAAACTAATTACTATGCGCTTATAATAAAAACAAACTGCTTTCGAAAGAGTTCTCTTCAAAAATTTTTCTTCCAAAAAAAGTTCTTCTCTTTCACCACACTACGATCGATTCCAGCAACCAGGGAAAAAACAAAATAATGAAAGAAAATACTTCGAACAAGCAACGGATTAAGGCCATAGCAAAAAAGTCGAAATACAAAATTCACAATTTTTTTACAAATTCAGTTAAATAAAAATCGATGAAAACACTCACCAAATATTTAGTTCATTGAAAACGCGTTTTGAGTGTTGGTCCATAAAAAAAAAAAAATAATGTAAACATAATTAGAGGGCAAACGTTTTTGTAGAAGTATAGAACATCAACTGACACGGAAAGAAATAAGTTTATAAAAGTAAAAGACAAAAGAAAAATTTAAAACGACTCTTTATTTTTTAGGAAAGTAAAAAACCTTACCGAAAAATATAACATTTCCCTTCACATATATATAATATATACACTCTATAACAAAAAAATCGACGCACCAAGAAAGAGTTGTCCGATTGTAATGAAATTTCGTATGCAAAGACATTTTGACCGAACATGCAAATGATTAAAATTTGGTGTCCAATGAATGAATAGCGGGAACTCCAGCGCATCGGAACTGCGCATTCAGCAGGTGTATATAAGGAGCGATTCTCAATATGTGGTCAAAATTTCTGTTGCATTTTGACTGCGGATATCTTACGTCGACTGTAACAATGCCTCGCCGAAAGATTCGTGCTCATTACGAGCATATGTCAGAGTTTGAAAGAGGTCGTGCTATCGGATTGAAAGAGGCTGGTTGGACGAATCGAAGAATCGCTGGACATGTGGGTCGAAGCGATGCGGCGATTGGACGGTGCTGGCAAGAGTGGGTCAACAACGGCAGATGTCAGCGTCGGGACGGCAGCGGTCGACCTAGGGCCACAACAGAACGGGAAGACAGAGCGATTGTCAGAGCAGCTGTCACAGCACCGGATTCGTCGTTATCAACTATCCAACGTGTGGCCCGCACACATGTGTCCAACATGACCCTCTGCAGACGACTGAGAGAGCGGAATTTACGCTCGCGCCGACCGTTACGCCGCTTACCTCTCACGCCTTTACACCGTCAAGTCCGATTACAGTGGTGCCGGGCTCGATCAACTTGGAACTGCGCTGACTGGGGACGTATAGTCTTTAGTGACGAGTCCCGTTTCCAACTGTGTCCTGACGACAACCGCAGACGTGTCTGGAGACGTCCAGGGCAGCGTGGGGATCCTGCCCTTACTATCGCACGCCACACATGCCCACAACAGGGTGTTATAGTCTGGGATGCCATCTCCTTTGATAGCCGGACCCCTTTGCTGGTAATTTCTGGAACGTTTACAGCATGGAGGTATGTAACAAACAGTTATTTTGACACTGGCGTAAGGTTTAAAAACACGACGTTTCGGGAGCCAACTGCTCCCTTTGTCAAGTGAAGGCAGAATGAAGAAAGAGATCGTGAAAGTCCTAAGCTTATATACCCGCATGTTGGGAATCCCCAACTCGAGGTTTTGAAAAAAATCTGCCAAACAGGTTCTGGTAGAGGTTTTGCGATGTTTATTGCACGACTCCTCAAACCGTAGGTTTCCCATGATTCCAGAAAAAGTCTACTCCCCAGATTCGTCACATTCTGATGTAATATTTTCATCGAATGCCAATCTGGTTCGTGACCCTCCCTGAAGACATGTTCAGCCAACTGGTTTGAATCGTCTCCCCTAGCTACCGCACGCATATGCTCCTTCCCTCGTAGACGTATCGATCTTCCCGTCTGTCCAACATACACCTTGTCACAGTCTCCACACGGTATTTGGTAAATAGCACCAGATTTTTCCTCCTCAGGGACGCGATCCTTAACTTTAAGTAATAGATCACGCAGGGTGTAGACAGGTTTGTAGTAGGTCTTAACATTCACACAACTGAGAATTCGAGACAGCTTTTCTGAGACACCCGCCACATATGGCAAAACCACTGATGTCTTCCTAGTCTCATCCTCTACATTCCTGTTTCCACCACTAACACCACATTGGTTACGAGCGATAAATTTAGTCGGGTAACCGTTCTTTTTCAACACGCTTTTGTTGCGTCGTAATTCAACATTGCGAAGGTCATCATTACAACAATGTGTAAAGGCTCGTCGGTGCAAGGCTCTAATGACAGATGCTTTGTGTGATGCCGGGTGATGAGAACGAAAGTCAAGATACCTATCAGTATGTGTTGGTTTCCTAAACACCGTAGTCAACAGTCGCCCATCCACATCTCTATTTATCCGAACATCTAAGAAGGGTAATGAACCTCTATCTTCTTCCCCAGCTGGAACTGCTCCGCACCAGATGACGTCAGATGGGGATTCCCAACATGCGGGTATATAAGCTTAGGACTTTCACGAACTCTTCATTCTGCCTTCACTTGACAAAGGGAGCAGTTGGCTCCCGAAACGTCGTGTTTTTAAACCTTACGCCAGTGTCGAAATAACTGTTTGTTATGGAATCTCCTGGTGAAACTCTGTATTGTTTCGTTAGAAATGGAGGTATGTAGACGACATTCTACGACCGGTTGTGTTACCGTTCCTTTTGCGACACCCTGGACTTACGTTTCAACAAGACAATGCCCGGCCGCACACGGCACGTGTTGCTATGAATTGTCTTCAAGCTTGCCCAACACTTCCTTGGCAAGCTAGGTCTCCTGATCTCTCTCCCATAGAGCACATTTGGGACGCTATGGGAAGGCGATTGCAACCATCCCGGAATGTTGACGATTTAGCCCGACAGTTGGAGACAATTTGGCAAGAAATTCCGCAGGACACCATCCGGGATCTTTATCAGTCTATGCCACGCCGGGTGACAGCTTGCATCCAGGCCAGAGGTGGACCAACGCCTTATTGACTTCCTCCCTTTGTAACGGTCAAACTCTGCAATAAATCATTCAATTGTTCTGAAATTTTAATCGTTTCTTTTTCTATGTATGTTCTTCACATCCACCAATTTTTATCGCAATCGGACAACTCCTTCTTGGTGCGTCGATTTTTTTTGTTATAGTGTGTATGTAATATTATAAATATTAATTGGTAGTGTTACTCTTTTTATTTTAATTACAAATATATATATATATATAATAGTTTAAGCATACAAAATATACCGTATATTTTCCCTTCTATAAGATATGTTTGATTCCCCAATTGAGTATGCAATTCTCAGTTTAACTATAATAAGTAAGTATAAGTTGGAAGGCTCACATTCTGGCAAAGGATATCACCATTGGTTGGAAACCCATCGGTTTTTTCTGCGTAATACCCAAAATTGGGCTCTATATAGCTCTCATACTAATGCTTATACTTTGTAAGCGTTCATAAAGATATCAGCTGCGCTTTATTAGTTAGGCTAAAGTATTATACACTCACATTTAAAAGTTAAGCATAATTGCTGTTTATGTTAATATTTAAGGAATTCTAAATCAGAATAAAAGGAAATGAGGTATGCTGGTTTAATAAGGTTGCAGAAGTATATAACAATGAAAAACAATCATAATTTTGGTTTTTGTTATGCAAATGAGAAGTCTGAAAAAAATGGGCATATTACTAGTTTCAACTTTACTGAAAGTAATTATTAAAAAAAGTAATGCTAATGTTTAATAAAGCATATGGTTATTTGTGGTAACAATTCACGTTGCACAATGATTTTCCATATTTTCTATAAGGCTATAGATGAATTGCATGGTCGAAAATTTCAAACCTCATGGATAGCTTTTTCCAATTCTGGAACGGAACTTGGTGTGTGCTGAAGCATTGCAAGCTATCTTCTAAGAATATTCCGAATATGCTATATAGGATTAATACCAGGAATGTTAGAAAACCACTCCATACGCTCAATGTTTTCAGTTGAAGGAAGTTGTCAACCAGGATCGCATTGAAAAGAGACGCGTGTTCATCCAAGTATATGAACCGAATACCAACAGCACCCCTAAACAGGCGAATGTAAGGCTCAAGGACTTGGTCTCTATATATTTGAGAAGTAACAGACACGCTTCAAAGACGTGGATGTCTGTGCGGCCATCCAGCATGATGTCTGGCCACACAGTGATCCCCACTAAAGAAAGGAAGAAAGGATGTCATTCCGTGATGTTTCTCGGGCGAAAATGTGTTCCAGGTTCTTTTCATATCGTTGCACGACAAAAATCAGTTTGCAGACTAAATCTGGATTCGTCAATGAACATGATGTTACTCCAGTGTTCCCGACTCCACTGTAAATGCACGTTTTTCCGTGGGGGATGCAACTGCTGGTCATCTGTCATAAAGATCAACGTGTCTGCGGCTCCTGTAGACAGTTTGTCTCGAAACTCTTACTTCTGTGGCAACTATCAGCGCCGAACCCAGTTGTCTGGCAGAGTGGTCCATCAGACGTCGCGCAATTGCTGTCAAATATCAGTCTTGCCGAACAGTTATTATGCTTGGTCGATCTGGTACTGTCCGCCGAGTAACATCTCCAGTAACATCTCCAGTACTTTAAAAGAACTGTGACAGTCTTGAGCTCACACAATGAGACACATTCTGTATTTGAGACTCTTCGGTTTGGGATCGTCTGAATTTCAACATTCCAATAATTTTTCCTTCCACAAATATGTGCAATTGACGTCTTTCTGACACTCGTTTTCATAGTTAACAACTCTGCCTATCCCAGCAAATGCAAAAAATCTACATGAACTGGTCCATGCTGCTCGGGGCCGTTTTCTTTAATCGTTCCGACGTATGCAGGTGCTTTAAACACGTCGACGTCGAATGAAATGTTTTCATATGTACAATATTTTGTCTTAGCCACATAATTCTCGACAAGTGATTTCGAACTATTTTATCAATATTTAATCAGATTTTTATGCGTTTTGCTAATTGTTCTTAACTTTTATACATGAATGTTAAGGTTTTGTAAGGTTATGTAAAAGGTTAAGGTTACGTAAAAATTATTGTTTAATGTTGTTTGAAATGTCGTGTGGTGTATGCAGTTATCATATATGAAAAATATTTAAATATAATACAAATCAAATTAAATAATAAAAAATAGTAATAAAAATAGAAAAATAAAAAATAGTGATAAAAAATTTATAATAACAATTTAATATAATTAATAATGACACTAATATGCAAGGTTTTCTTGTTTTGAAATGGCAATATCTGTTGAAACGGATTTTTTCTGCAGATTACGAAAATGATCTTGAAAAATTCGTATCACGTCAGGTTTTTTCACAAATCACGAAAATGTGAAAATGTAAAAAAGGTAAAGTTTTTAATGACATTGATATATCATAGCGTTTGTAACGTGTGAAAATATTTTCAGGCGGGAAGGTATACTTGTGCAACGAATACATAAACACAAATACATATTTCAAAGCAAACATACCTAACGTTCACCATTGTGACCTCTTGAAACTGCATCTTTTTTTATTTCCTTCGGTATTCTGCCGTACAATCGTCTCCTTCCAGCAGAAATTTAAGGTTATCATATGTCTCTCTCCAAGTTTCTTTCTTTCTTTCTTTCTTTCTTTCTTTCTTTCTTTCTTTCTTTCTTTCTTCCATTCATTCATTCATTCAGAGCAGCTATCATTTCTATACTTAAACTGTTTGATGTTTCTATGAAAAACCACAGTTTTAGAAATATTTGCTAAGGAATGTTTTTAGAATTTTACTTTCATAAATAATTTCTACATAAGTGGATTAATGCATATATCTGGACATAGGGAAAAAAGATGAATGCCATTTACTATATTAAATGAAATTAGATTTCCGTTTGCTTCATCACGGCACTACAAATGGCATTACTTCCTGCAGTGGGTCACTTCCTTTTTTACGTTTCAAGTCGGGTTCGTTCGGGTTGAATTCTGCTTGACCCGATTTTTCAAAAAGTCTACAATATTATGTATAATTTAAAACTTCATACTTATCCATAAAATATCATTAGTAAAATTTACCCACTTTCTTCTCTTCAAATTTGGCGTACGAAGGTGAAAAAATTTCCAGCATTTTTTTTTTATTGGCTAGCTTTCATGCCTAGGCATTTCATTTCCATTAAGCTGGAAAGCATTTGTGCATTACACATGCATTGTGCGTTACACGTGCATTTTGTGCTGGCAGAGAATATTTACATACGTTACAAAAGCTGTGATGTATTGATATCAATAAAAAATTACATTTTTTTTACATTTTCAAATTTTCGTGATTTGTGAAAAAACCTGACGTGTTACGGATATTTTTCACGGACATTTTCGTAATCTGCAGAGAAAATCCGTCCCGATACAGGTCTTTATTTCACAACGATAGAAAAGGAAATGAAAAAATGCGGATTATTGTAATTAATGTATTATAAAATAATCAATAATAAAATAATATTATTATAAAAATAATTAATAATAAAATAATATTATTATATAATCATAAGTAATGAAAAATAAATATTTTGTAAACTGTAGTGCAAAACAGTCTAGTATGTTATATATAAAAATATGCCACAAATATGTATGTGAATAAGATAAAACCGATTACCGATTGCCACGAAGCACATCTGCATGGGCAATAGTAATCTCATTAAATCTAATGTCATTAATTTAAAAAATTCTTGAGTCATTATTTTTCATAACTTTTTTACCTTGCACATTATTTAAAATGATCTGTAAGGCAGAAAATTAATGAAGGAGTAATGAAATTACAGGCAATGACATTAATATCGCTCGTGTTAAATCCATTTCAAGTGATTAGTTTTGAAAATGCTATGCTATTAAACTGCATGAACCAATTGAAAAAGCCCGCCCGACACCCATTCAATGTAACGGATAGTTTAAGTTCAGTTTACAAGTCCTGACTTTTACTGAGTAACGCATGGCACGTATAAGCCCTACACAAGCACCCCCATGTGTATCTCACGTGTAACGTAAAGCAGAACGTGGTTTCTAGAAGTAGTTGCTCACTCACGTCTTATCGTACAATTAGCGGTAATTATCTCCAGTATGTTCAGTTTAGTAAGAAAGTTTTTGTAGTATTCTTGAAATATAATGAAGAAAAATTTTTAAGTATTAATTTTTTATTTGTCTGAAGACTTTTATCTCGAATCCATCCAGCATAGATGTATATACAGGGTGTTCATTTAAAAAGATCCCACGTTAATAACTATGGTTCTTAGATAGGCAGTATTTTGATCAAAACCAGTTAACTTTTATTCCCAGGGGGAAGCTCAAAGTTAATATCAAAGAATTTTTTTGTTCAAAACTTGCAACATCCAAGCCCACCGAATTTGAATCTTCAAATGGAACCACCTGTTTTGTGACATATCATCTTAAATAGATTAAAAGATTCAATATTTTTGCTCAAAAAAAAAGAAAGAAATTACTTGATGCATTCATCCAGAGAGTTAAAATATGAAATCGTTATTTTAAGCCTTTCAAACAATAATAGAGTGGAAGAGCTTTGAACTATCCTTGGACTAAATGAAGGCATGAATGCATGAACTTGCACGCCGTTTGCGCAGAAAATCAGATTTCTTTTGCATGTCGGTTACACGGAAATTTCCTTCCACAAATACTAAAGGCAGCGTTCGCTTTTACCATCGGAATATAGGCAGGAATAAGACAAAAAATTTACAATGATTTGTACTGTAGCAGAGAAAGTAAAAATTACCTTTATGTACGGAAGTGAAAAGAGTTGTTGCCCTTCACTCATTCATTCCTTGATTAATGCACTCATTCCTTTATTCAATCCAAGAATAAGACAAAAAGCTTTCTCTAGTATTATTTGATAGGAACAAAATAACGATTTCACGTTTAGATTTTTCTCATGAATTCATAACACAATGTCATTTTTGCTCATAAATATTGTATCTTTCGGGCTGTTCGCAATGATATATCACAAGATAGGGAATGCTATTTGAAAATTCAAAGTTAGTTGGGGTTGGGAGGGTTGAACAAAAAAAAAATCTTTGATATCAATATTGGGCTTCCCTCTGAAAACCCTATATAATAAAAGTACTTTCAGGTAATTCTTTCTGATGTTTTAAACGTTAAATTGAAATTATCATGGAAGAGAGACAATGTTGTTTTTTCCTATAAGAACTTCAACTCAACCTCTAAAGCGCTAGAAAGCATTAACTGAAAGCTATGCATTGAAACTTCCGGAACACCTCAGATTGTGGCAGTACATGTACATATTACATGTGAGTCGTATACATTTTCCTATAAATTGAAAGATGCTCTACAATTTTCTAATTGAAAATATTTCCTCATCTTCATTATTTTTCGAAACAACTTTTTTAACGTCCTCAATTCGCCACCAGGGGCGCTGCTGTCAGTCTCATCTGCTATTGTGACTAATCATTTTACTTTACCAGTACCTAACCTTTGTTGCAAGATCTGTCTTTGTACAAAAGTTGTTGGCCGCTTTCGGACTTTGCAAGGAACCCTGTATATATATATATATATGTGTGTGTGTGTGTATACAGTCTCGTTAATCCGGACTAATTGGCACTGAGGCATGTTCGGATTAACAAATGTTCAGATTAATTTATATCTTTACCACAGAATTTGCTATAAGCTATAAGTGTTTGATATGTGTAAGTTTTGGTGTAGAAGGGTAACAAACAACGGAAGAACGGCGGAAAATTCTCTTCCTTTATGGGAAATTTCAATTACTTGGCAATACACACTGCGTTTGTTTGTTTACGTCTTGTCAGTCGACTGAATAAAACAATTCGATTAAGCGGATTTCCGAATTCGAATGGTTCGGATTAATGGAACTCTATTGTATACTGATTAATCGCCCATTCAAAGATAAATTAAAACTTTCTGAAACGTACAAAATGCATCACTATACAGTTAGTGTTTGTGAATGATTAGGAAGTATAAAAAAACACTAGTACTACATTTATATTATCAATCAGACCCAAAAAAATATTTTACTCAATGAATTCAAAGACAATGGATAACAATACGGAACAGGATATACGATATGTAGAAAAAGTATATAGAGACTATACGATAATAAATAAGAATACACAAAAGCTTTACTAAGTACTGTAATAGCTCGTTTAAGAAATAATGACCTTGCATTTCTTTGCGAATAAGGGGATATATGTATATCCCATATAGCTATAACTAAGGCTCGAAAAATCAGGTTGCATTGTCGCCATTAGAGACAAGCTTCTTGAATTTGGTGGGCAGAAAGCCAGTCTTTCCCGCCAGATTCTCACCATCTTCTGAGTGATGCCGTTCTTGTTTGGTGAGTACGGTTATAATTATCTTGCTTTCAGTGTCAGATAAGACGCTCATATTAATACACGGTACTTTAAACTCTTTATTCCTTACTCTGCAACTAACTTTGAAAAGTGTTTTCGTTTTACAGGATATAGATCGTATATCTGAAGGACAAAGGTAATACAACCACAACATACGCAAAATCTAGAGCAATGAATCTGGCAACAACGGAAATTTATATTTATTTATTTATTTAATATTTTTATTTAACGGAAATTTAGGGGCTGATTTATTAGTAATAAACCAGCCCCTAAAATTAGACACCAGTGCCATTAGTTCTTTCTTTAGGTCAAAATTGCTGAAAAAATTGCTGGGAAAGAAATTTCAAAATATTTTGGCTAATAATAAAAACCTTTAAAGATGAAAAACTGTTTTGCAATAAAAATAGGTGAGTTTTACCTGGTATTTGGTTCTAATGCTGGTGAGAAGTATAAAAAAAAATAAGAAATTGATGGAAAACGAGAACCGTGACTTAGGAACTGCATTTATGATGATGGAGAAGTCGGAGGTGAAGATTTCTTTTCTCCCGCATATATGATCATATCTCATACTTCCGAGATCAAAAAGGTTGAAGTGGTCTCTTAAAACTTCAATCGCTTCTTCGTTTCTAACAAAAAGTAATGCCTTATGAGATGTTCATATATTCCTTAACATTAAAGTTTAACAGCGACAATTATTTTTTAAATTTCCTTTAGTAATTCGGAAACGTATGCTTTTGTTTAATATTACAATAGATTAAGCAAATTATGTGGCTATCAGCTTTTTAATATATACGATTTAAAGCAGTAGTTCCCAACTTTTTTCAAGCAGAGACCTACTTTTATAGTAACCAAAAGATCTGTGCCCCCCACATTTATTTATGACTTTAAAAAACACATTAAATATACAATTATAATAATTATATATATATTACATTAATTATGTACATTATATTAATTATATATATTGCATTAGTTATGTACAGTGGTCCCATTTTTATCATATTATGTACAGTGGAGTCCAATTTCGAATTACCCTCTTAACCGTAAAATTGCCCCTCCCTCGTGGGGCGTGGGACTCTCGTTGGGAAACACTGATCTAAAGGAAACTCGTTTACTGAAAAAGGAGGAATAACTCATATATATATATATACACACACACACAACTAAGTTTTTTGATACTCTTTCATATTGTTCGTATAAGAACTTGCGATCTGGTAAAGAGAAGAAAAACATGCCACGCATTATTTTGCAAGATATCCACGCAAGATTGCGCCATTCTTGGGTGTGACAACATCTACTTTAAGTACTATACATAAGCAATGGCGTTTGTCCAGGACAAACAGTTCACGGCGATGCAATTCCCACCGCAAAACGATATTAACCCATAGAGATCGTCGCCTTGTGAGTCGCATGTGTACCGCTAATCGTTTCCAAACCAGGGACCAATTGCTGGCACAGGTTAATGCTGGTCCGTCTATTTTCGAGTACAGTCTGTTCCGAAAGTTGCATCGCATTGACATATTCAGCCGTATACCCCAGCGACTTCCTCGGATTGCAGCAGCCCAAAAGCAGAAGAGACTGCAGTGGGCTAAAGCACACCGACACGGGACTGTGGATGCCTAGCGACATGTACTATAGTCAGATGAATCACGCTTCTGCTTATATTCCAATAACTCACATTTTCGCGTCACCAGGAGGCCCGGAGAGGCATATAATCTGAACTGTGTCCGGAGATCAGTGCAGCTCGGGGGTGAGAGTGTGATGTTTTGGGGATGTAGTTTGGAGACTGGTGTTAGACCACTGGTGCAAGTGAACAATCGGATGAAGATTGTGGACAATATACCCATCCTGGATGAGGAGGTCGTCCCGTATGTTCCCTTTATGCGTACAGAGGGCCTTCTCACTGATCCTGTCCACCAATACGACAGTTGTACCATGCATCACACAAGATGTGTTCAGAACTAGCTCACAGAACACGAAGTTAATTTCTCACACCTCACTTGTCTCACCAATTCGCCTGATTTTAACGTCATCGAGAAAATGTGGGACACTTTGTAATTTTCTGTCGAGGAGTGTTGTGCATCTGCAGTCACTAGTGGAATTGACGGCCAGATTGATGGACCAGTGGGCCAAAATCACTGCAGATGTTATCTAACCCCATGTGGACAGCATACCCTACAAGATCCAAGCGTGATCCAGGCACATTGTGACGTAACCAAGTATTAATTTCTATAAAGCAGGATTTCGCGAAATATTTTGTCCAGGGTGTTTATGACATAATGCTGAAGACATGATAAACCATTGGTCCCACATAAAATTTTAACTTAACCAGTTAGGGTACGATAAATAAATAAAACAATAAACACACAAGCATTTATATTATGGATAATAACTGGCTCTGAAACTGCAAGCAGTAGTTTAAACTATTTTTAATACATGATTTTACAGTATTATTTGCATTTGTACATATTACTATTAATATGTATTAAAAATATAGCTCAAGTATATTTGAAAACAACAAATAAACTATGTCTAAACCTATCTTCCCGAATACAGCCGCAGTTTTATATTACTTGTCTCTTTTTTCGTAGAAGATTTAAGAAAAATGCCGAACTCTGACAATAACAAAGTCCTTCGAGAGCCAAAACGACTTGCCGTGTACAGAGTAAGAGGCTACAAAACACACAGGGATTAGGTATGTGAGTTAAAATGAATAAGACGAATTTCATTTCCTGTTCAATACGAAAGCTATAAGAAAAGGAGGATAAACAGTATTTCTTTTCCATTCAAAGGCTTAAAGAAATTCAATTTTTCAAGTTGAGGAAAAACATATATTCTTTCATATACAGTATATTTCTAAAATGATACTAAATGCGGGTATGTGTATTAATGATGTTTTATATCAAGCATAAAATATCTTGAAAACAAAAAATAAATATGCAGGTTTTCAATTTGCCACTTATTTTTTTTCTATTATGTCTAGAGTGTCTGAAGTTGAAATATTTACGCTATTCATCCTATCTTAAATCAGGTACGTTTGGATTTACTTTTAATTTTCTATAAGGTTTCATTATTACGATTATTGAATTTATTCTAAGAATTAAAATATGAACAAGTAAAGTTTAATTGTATATTGAGTAGTCAAAATTAAGATATTGATTAGTATATTATGTTAAGCTTAAGCTCTACTGGAATAATAGTTACCGAGAGATCTCTGAACGGAAACGTCTCGATAAAGGGAAATTGGCCTGTTAATTTTATATTTTATATGTAAAATTTTCATATTGGTATAAATTATTAACATTTTGAAAGGATCAAAGCTTATTTTGCTTTGCGGATGAGAGATTTTTATTATCAACATGCTTTTTTCAGAACTTGACAATAGCTGCCAGTGATGAAAATTCACGCATTCTCTTCGTATTATTCAATATGAAGCTGGTAATTGCAATTGAAACGGGAGACATAGTAGTGCTCCCAAAACTGAAAACAAAAACTATTGGATTTCAACACAATGGGACAAAACTAAATTTTAATACCTTAAACATATCTGTTTATTGCTGTATCTTCATAATACGTGTATCTGATTTTTATAATAAATAATTAAAAATATAGATTCTATAAATATTTTCATATTTCTACTGATTTAATGCATAATAAATAAATCTTTCAAACTGCCCAGCAAGGCCACCTCTCTCCTTGCGCCGTGAACGCAAACGAAAAGACAAATTTTCATGAGAATTATCGATCGTTTTCACAATTTTTGACATCTTTTTATTGATTTAATTTTCTTCTATTTCAAAAAAACGGCTACCTTATGTATTAAACAATTATTAAAATTAAACCATTTAAAAATTTTTGTTTAGCCAGCGGTTTATTCTATATTATATAGATGTGTTTACATATTATATTATTTATTATATCATGAACTATACTTTTAGAATATCATGAAAGGAAACCTCTTTCAAACTATGAAATCATGTACTACACTTTCTACCGGCTAGGTTACTATTTAACTACTACCCTTTCATTTAAAGTTTCTACATAAGAGTGATTATTACTAGGGAACGATGGGGCAAAAAGTGCTTTACCACATTCCTTCAACTTAGTTAATGAAACGGTACCGCTAACTAAAGAGGGCTTTGGTTTTCTCAAGAAAAAGATATCTAATTTAACCTTAAAACGGTTCTACACGTTCTGCATTTTAATGTTTGGTCTCTGTCGCAATTGAGATTTTCCTAAGGTGCAATCAAAAAGTTTTTTTGCCGTTTTCTTGGCTGCTACTTTTCGTAAGATGTTAAATATACAGAATACATGATACTTAAAAGGTTTCCTCGAATAAGAAGATCGAGTTGTTGTCAGCAATATAATATTCTAAAGTAATTGATTAGTATTATGATAATGTTATTTACGAAATAATAATTGCAGCGTCAGTTTCTGAATGAAAACAGATATTTTTTTATGAATATAACTTCTACTTGTCTTCATAAGTATATACTTATCCATAAACATTTTCCTTGCTACCACAAAATTACGCTAAACAACTTTATTTGATTAATCCTTTATTACATATTGCCCAATTTTTGCATATATTTTTCAATTTTGATAAATTTTGTGTAATTCTAGATGTTTTAATGCTTACAATTTTCCAAATTTCTGTATGTACATGAATTATAATATCAAATCCTAGTCAACCTAAAAACTAATATAGCTGCTGCGGATTCCCATTATACAGCTCTCGTTTTACTTAGCCCCCAGCTTCATCTGTCCACCAAGAAGAAATTTCCAAAAGCGATAATTGTTAAAAAACAAAAACAAAAACAATTTGTGACCGTGACAGAATGGACAGTCGAGGGATTGACGTCGTTTGTGGCAGCGGGGTTTAATGGAACTCAAAAATGAATTGATACGTTAGTTATTACCCAAAAACAGTGGTTGACCTTGCCGCCGACGTTCGCATTTTTGCGTGTGCTGCGCCTCCTGACCCTCTCGGACGCTGCTTATCCCTAGATATCTGCTGAGATGCTCTTTCTGATGTTATACGTCTTCACCATTTCATGTTTGCTTTTGTGCGAGTTTGGCCAACACTGTGAAATTTTTTCAGTTCTATATTTTCGTTTGATATTTTGCAGCCACTAAAACTGACTCAATATTTTGGAATCTGAATGAAACTCGTAGATCCATTCGAGATATATATCATTTGCTTTCCCAAAATTAGCGTCGTAGCTGATCGGATCAATGAGCTATAATGATTGGAAATTTCCGCGGCAGCTCAAAAGATTCCTTCCCCCCACCCCGAGCCTCATCCCTCGTGTACTGCGCATGCGAGGCGGTGACCCTGTTTTACCGAAAGCGCAACTACATACCGTTCAGAATGATCCAAAAAATCACTCGATTCAGACCTATAATTTCGGAGTTATTCAATTGTATTTGATATACATGAAAACATTATATCAAGGTTTTTGAGATTTCATCCAGTTTTGGAGTGATTTTGCAAACGTATTCACCTCAATAATTCAAGGTTTTTAAATTTCAGTTCTTAAGAAAATAAACCATGCGAATTATTTTTTTATTTGCGCAATAGAATGATTTAAACCAACCCTCCCAAATCGTATTAATAATAGTAAACAAACAATATTCAAGTATTATACTTCGGACTAAATTGCTTATCTTCGGTCTAGTATATTGATCATCTTCCTCCATATTTAATTTTATATTTTTCTAATTTATTGAATAAGTAGCAGGAGCGAAAAGATTTGTAGCCTCCGCGTAAAGACTATTATTTTATATTTAATTCCACCTGGAACGAAGAATATTTAATCGTTTTATATGGATTCAATGCCATTACAATCCCATGTTCCTTTATCAAAAGAAAGCAATTATTCTCACAATTAACCGCTGGTGAGCGAAGAAAGGAAAATACGAAAAGTGCCAGCAACAGAAAAAAATAGTTTAAGAACTAGAAAGTATTCTCCAGCACAGTGTTTTCAAATTTTTTACACTTTCGAAACCATCAAAATAACAGAAAAAAGATACAATGTATCAGGGAAGAATTTTACATTCGAAAGATTAAAACACTGGTAAAATAGAAAATGAAAAGGATAACCCAAGATTTCAGAAACAGCACTCCTTCATCAGAGTGAATGAATACTTGACCAGCACTGCTGCTAAAGAGTCAGAAATCTTGGGTGATATTTTTATTTGCTCTTTTACAAGTGTTTAATCTTTTGTGTGTACATTAATGTTAGTAATTGAGGGAAACCTCTGCTCAAAAATACTTAGATATCATCATTAGTATATCCCCTTTGGGGATTCCCAGAGACCACCAAAGACCTAGAAAACGTCTTCAAACTAGACGGGCGGATGAGATAAGAAAACAGGCTGGAGTGGCGTAGAAGCGAATTGCTCAGGATAGACTTGTGTGAAAATCATTTGGAGAGACTTTCATCCAGCAGTGGATAGATAATGGTTGAATATATGATGATGATATTCCTTTTTTATTTATAAACTTACAATTCATAAGAAAAACACGATGCAGTTTTTTGTGAAGTGGTTTAACAAAAAAATGATTGTGTTATCGTATGATATAAGAAATTTTTTAACCATACAAAAATAGAATCGCATCTCGCCGAACTCCAAAATTTTTCTGAAACCATTTAAAAGGGACGCCTAGAATATTTATGTTTAGGTGTGCAAGGTTTCCTGGATAAATTTGCACCTAATTCATCCTGTAAACATGTTGATTAAAGTACGCGTAAAGTTCCATAACAAACATAAAGAAAATTAATAGAAATACATGGCAAGGGGCAGTTCATTCAAGAGTTTGCAATTGACGTTTGATGAACGGGCTACTCAAATATGTACTAACTGTTCAATTTTCTGGACACTTCTTTTTCACATCATATGATCTACAAACTCAAATTAAACGCCTATTAAATCAATCAAACCATAATCTGCACTACTTTTTTAATATAAAGCTAACGGTTACAAATAAATTCTGTTAAAAATATTGGGCAATGCGTAATTATTTTAAGAAAGCATGCCATATGAAAATGTGGACAAAGGAAACACAAAAGATATATGCAAGAGATAAACATAATTTCAAATCCCTACTCAGAAAAAGTGAAAAAGGCGGAAAGGATTGTTTTCTTAAATATTTACTTGTTTTCCTCTCTTTTGGGTTGAAATTTAAAAAATGCTTTCAAATGTCTTAAAGCGTCTCTCTTTTGTGCAATTTCAGGTGCAGGAATAACTCAAAGGTTTGAAAAGAATGTTCACAAACTTCACGATTCTGGTGAAAAATCTACGTTGGAAAACTGTGTTTTGTAAAATCTAGCTCATTTCTAAGTTTTTGCAGTTTATAGGTTTACGTGTTTGTCAAAAAAGAGTATTTCGTATTTGTCTGAGAAAAATGCTTTGAGTAGAAAATAAGCAAATTCAAATATTTCTTTAGGGGAAATATTTTTGCACTCATCAAATTTAAAGGAATATGCGAAACCTCCGTAAATTCCAGAAAACAGTATCAGAAAACGAAGAAAGATGTATTATCCTAAGGAAGTAACTTTCTCATTCTTTCAAATCTATCTTTTCACGTTGCCTCTCTGCCTGTTCGTGTATCTGTCTTTCCAATTAAAATAAATGTGAACATCATTTTGCAGTTGTTCTTACTAATGATCAACATACATAAACGGTCCCAATATTAATGATTATTTTAAATGGTATGGTGAATAAGTAATCTGCCAAGTACGAGAGTCTAAATAATTTGGAACTACTTAGAAAAGCACATAGGAGAAGAGTATGAGTAATTGTAGTGAGGGAAAGAGAGTTAAAATAGACGGGATATGGGTGAGAAATCTAGAGCATATTATGCCTTTGGCATTTACTGGGGACTCTCGACATGTATAAACATTAGAGAAAATTAATTAAAGGAAGTATTGGGAAGTAAATAAATATATGTATACTTAAAAATGTTTTCGTACTGCATAAAAATACAAGTTTAAAACATATAGCACTTGCTAGTATACTTGAATGAAATATATATTTATATATAACACATTATTTATCATATCATGCATTATATTTCAAAGTATCATGAAATAAACACTCACACAAAATATGAAATTTTTTACTACAATTCCAACCAGATCAGTTATTATATAACTACTTTCACTCAACTTTAATCTATGCAGCAAATAAATAAAATATTATTAAACTTAATTGGGAATTCTATGCCACTCTCCTGTCAATCATTGTAAGTTGATATATGGTATGAAAATAGAAAGAGTTTGATTAAAAAATGTGACATACATATCGGTTAAATGGGTAAAAGATTACAACTTACCATTTCTAAATCAATCAATTTCAATGGTAATTCAGCTGCTCTGAAATTCAAATTGCACGCAAACGCTCGTATATAAATAAAACAGTTTACACAACATATCAGAAACTACAGCAAAGGAACAAATTTGCATAAGTAAATATTAATGACGGAAGGGAATAGAAAGTTGAACTTCGAGTATTTTTGGTCCAAAAGTTGATACAAAGTGCTTGAATAATTGAATTGCATTGAACTGATACTAAAGGGGACATTTAGTTTATATCTTTTATCTTTCGAAATTTCTTAGAAAGGTTGTTTCGAAGATTGAAAAATTTAATTTTTCACGATTCAGTGATTCGTCGTGTAATAATTCTAAAGTTAAATTATTCTCTATTCAATGATTCATGGCTCAGTGATTTCATCGATATGATCGCGACAATCTGACATACGTTTAAAAGATAACTTAAATCAGATTTTCATTTATGTATATTCATCTGCCATGATATTTGATGAATTAACATTTGTAAGATATTACTGTTCTTCTCAAAGTTAACATCGTTGCCAAATGCTCAACATATAATACCACCAGTACATGTTTTCGTAAATTTCATAGGGAATTGAGATAACCAATAATTTTTTAATTTCAAAAATTTTCAGCCATGAATTAATATTAGGATACGCGTAATGTGGATTAAAGTTATGATATATAGTTAACATGGAGTAAAGGTACGATATATGTATATAATTTTTCGTTGCCCAATCTTGGCGAAAACAGGCTTTGGGATGGGCAGAGAGCCATGTTCCCAAGCCTCTCACATCACTTCTTAATGTGCCATGTCTAGAAATGTCCTGACAATGTGACAAGTGTTTAGGATTGTGGCTTTTTTTTATTTCAATATAGGTGTTTAGGTGAATGCTGAGTATTTCCAAATCCGTCTAAAGCGTTTTAGGTAAATTTCCCTTTTGCTGAGATGACTAACGGGATGACAAAGACCTTTTGCATACACCATATGTCACGTAATTCATCTCTGAGGTCTTGGTAGTTGGTGATTTTCGTCGTGTAGATTGTCTGTATGTTATTAGTGTTAGATACTGCTATGTCGATTAGATACGTGGTCTTACCCGATTTATCGACAAGGGCTATGTCAGGAGGGTTATGTGGGACTGTCTTGTCGATTATGATTGCTCTATCCCAGTAAAGCTTGTGTGTTTCATTCTCAAGCACGGTCTCTGGCTCATATTTGTAGTATGGGCATTTCTCTGTCAGAAAGCCAGCATTCGCTGCCAATTTCTGGTGGACTATTTTTGCCACTTGGTCATGTCTATGTTTGTAGTCTGACTGCGTGAGGATCTTGTCATGCCATCATGTGTTGGATTGTTTCCGATGCCATATGACAGTGCCTGTATTTGTCGCTTTCTACATCTTTTCCCCTTGATGAATTTCTGACTGTTCCTTGTTGCGATCACTTCGTCTTGGATGGCTAGCACGAATCCTTCTGTCTCTGTCTGGAGAGTGAGTTTGGCCAGCTAAGCATTTGATGACTTTTTGTCAACGTGTGATTTTTGTAGGTCATTGTAGTGCCTGCTATGTAATGGTTTTCCGGCCCAAGATCTTAATTTCTGTCCATGGGCTGCCTTCAGAATACGCTCTACGGTATTTATTACACAGGTTTAGTGGGGTGTAATTTGTATCTGCTAGTACTATGGCTTGTATGAGTTGTGACCGGGGACTTTTCAACTGGGAGTATTGCCTCATGCTCTGTATCTGCTTGTCATGTAGTTCTTTGAGGTCAGCTTTTCCGCGTCCTCCGTCGTAGCTAAGTAGTGTTTGCCGTTCAATTGCCGTTGCAGGGTGTAGTTGTCCGGCTCTTCTCTGGATGGTTCTCATTTTCCGCTGGAGTTGTTCTAGTTCAGTGTTGGTCCATTTGATGATCCCGAAGGAGTAGGTGAGCACTGGTACCGCATATGCGTTAATTGCTTGCGTGGTGTTCTTCCCGCTCAGATTTCATTTCAAGAAGGTGTTCTTTGGAGAGAGACATGGATGTTGAATAAATTGTTGGGCTCTGTTTACATTCGTGTAGAACGTAGCCATATTTTCTTGATGTGGATGACAAGATTTCGCATGAGGCGGGAGTGATACAGAAAATGACTTACGATAAACATTCATTGTCAACTGGAGCCCTTCTTTTTTAATAAAAATGTGGAGGAAAGGTGGGGATTTGTTGCTCCCAACTTCCAGTGAGAATTCAAGATACTTATCAATACAGTTGGCAATCGGAAGAATAAACGCAATTTGGTCTGGTGATCATTCCAAATGATAAATATATCGTCCACGTATCGAGTCCAAAATTTGAAGGTTAAAATTTCGAAGAGTTTCATCTCGAAATAGTGGACGTGTAAAGTGTGTCCCACCGAAATAAAGCCACCGTGATTGTGTGCCATGACTGGACACGAAACAAACCAATAAGAACGAAACAAATATATTAAGAAAGTCTATATACAAATACATATTTACAAGGAGTAACTCACTCCCTGCCCCACCTGGGCAGGAAAAAAAAATGAATGTGTAAAAAAGAGAGGGGAAAAAGTGTCCCGCCGAAATAAAGCCACTACTGTTAATAGCCAATATATCCGCCATGATTATATATGACTTGAGAAACACGATGTGGCATATCATTTACCAATTTCATTATTATTTTTATTAATAGAGTAATAATAATGTGCATTATAAATATTGAAATAATGTGTATGATTTATAAAATTAGAAATAAGAATATCTAATTTAATAATAAAATTCATTAAAAATTTAATGAGCAAATTATTTGCGCGAATTCAGGAAATACGGCTTATATGTAAACCCACTGATATGCCCAAACACGCTTTATGAATAGCATTTCGTCGCTGCATCCATTTGCATATATGCGATGTCGACTGTATATTATATATACGTTTTATTTATACGGTACTGTACTTTCCGATAATAAAAAATCATTGGGGATTGCGATTTCCATCAATTCCCTCCTGCATACGCCACTGACAAATGAACAGACCATGAATAAATGCATTAATGAAATAAAATTTTCTCTTCAGCATCTGTTTATTTCTGTCAGTCTCTATAAACAAATCCAGGAAACTGAAAAGTTTATTTTTTTAATTAAATTCCCAGAAAACATCAAAAATCGACGCTTTCCGAAAATAGAAAATTTAATGAAAAAAAGCTCCAAACGTGATTTCCAAATTACGTCTTTAAAAAAAAACTTCCTAATGGTAGAAGAAAATATATTAAACTTTGAAACGAAATATATTAAACTCTGAACGTAGTGCCGTTTTTTACGTTTCAGGAATGAAAATTTAATGGAATCGAAAAGTTTGGAATATATTTAGGAGGCCTGACTGATTTGTGTTTTCTTTTTCTATAATAACATAGGCAAAACAGTCGCCTCTGTAAAATAGTTGTCTTAATATGTTATATTGCTGCTTTTTCATTTTTTATTCCGAGCCCTTTCTATTCTAATTTCTTCGGTATTTAAGTACTGTAGCCTTTCCGTATAATAATTTAAATATTACTATATTTCATATAATTCTATATAATTATCACTTTTCCGTTAAACCACCATGTTACGAAAAGAAACATATGCTAACCGAATAGAAAAGTAAGTAGCTGAAACTGAGTTACGAAACCTGAAATTTTGTACACACATAGGCAGTTGAAAGTTTCACAAATGTTACTTATTTCTTTTGAGAAAAATTCGGAAGTACCAAATAAGTGACAAAAGAAAATATCCCTAAACATATTATCAACTTTGCTCTCGCGAAAAACACCTAATTAACTCACATGCCAATTAGGATATTTCCATACCATTTTAAACCATTTTATATTTTTTATTATTTTTTATTTTATATTTTTTTAACCATAAGGACAGTTTATATTTTTATATTTTACATTTATTTTATATTTTTTTAACCATTAGGATATTTCAATACCATTTTAAATTCCTGTTTATGAAATCTAATCAAACCTCTACAATTTGTGTTTCAATTTATATTAATGCCACATTATCAACCCTGCCTTTAAAGTCTTGATAACCTTTTTATAAACAAACAAACAGAACACGGACAGAGCATGAGACAAATTTAATCTTAAAAGTTACAGACAGCAACGGAAATGGAAACAAAACAATTGTTTTATATCTAATGTAAAAATAGGATGTATTTTATTACATCTAGAAATCCGAGACCAAAACAATAAGAAATAAAATAGACAACGACTGAAAAAATGTGAGATAAACTGTCCTCGGAAAAACTTTGTGTGACAACCGGATCTGTTTACTTTGTGACAACACACATCATGACATCCTTCTCTCGGGACGGTCAGATTCCAAAATATTGCACACCGATTCTCACCACAAGATTGATCTTCTACAGTTCGATAAATATCCACAAGCTATCATATTTTTCTTGCTGCAGCTAGTGACAAAATATTTGACATCTATTGCGCGTCCTGGGTCTCCCTGTCTCTATTTTTGACATTGTATACACAAACTCTCCAAATATTTTAAGTAACTATTTACGATTACTTACCACTGGAAAATATATTTTCTCAATCAGCGAATCGTGCTTGGTAATGAAGTTCGGAAAATGATTGATAAAATAATTGTATTTGTCAAACGGAATATCCTGATCGTTCTGCGTCTTAGGTCATTCAAGAACGTCACCAATTAAAGCGCTGTTGCCAATGAGTGGAGTTCAATGATAAGCATTGGCCATTGTGCTGCTTACCATTGACTTATGGTAAGCAGCGCAATGGTCAATCAATATGCAATTGTGATTCATCATGATGATAAATAATAGTTTACCAGGTGATAGGTTAAATAATGACAAGTATCACATTTCATCTGACAGCCGATAAAGTAGCTGTAGACGTAGCAAAGACTTGTAGGTTAAGGAGACATTCGTTGTACTGACTAGTCATCTTCCGTGCCTCAGTCCAGATTTTACGGGTTTAGATGTCGTGTATCAACCATTTTTTGTACACATCGTTGATCGAGGTGTTATCCCGGAAGGCATGCGCCTTTTCAGTCGAATTGACCATTCAATTTGAAATTCAGTTAACCGTTTTTTTCTAAGTCCATTGGCTTAGATTCTTTGCGAGCACAAATTCGAGGTATTAATAACAAATTATTCGTTCTTAAAAAACAGACTTTAATCTAAACATTTATAGTGAGCTTGAATCCGAACAATTCTTCACGATCTTTTCGTAATGGCTCTCCACATGTTTTATGCCAAATTTGAAAAACGTGGGAAATGAAATTTTTTTTTAATTTATTTTTGATTTAATTGGACATTTGAATTTCATTGTTTCTTATTTTTTCTCAGTAGTTACTCGATAAAAATACATGCAATAACTACATGGCAAATCGATGAGTTTTGTCTTCTATCAGCTACAATGTTTAAGCAATTGCTACAACATACTGATTAAAGTAATCACTTATTTGTATGTCAATGCAAAGGATAGACCAAACGCGAGGTGCAAGGGTGATGGACGAAAAAATGAAAGTTGGAGTAATTCAAGACAAAATTACGTTTAAAGGTAATATCATATGAAAATAAAAAAGCGATTATGAAAATATTAATAGTTGAATTCACAACTTCTTTTTCTTCTTCTTCTTCTTTCACTTTGCCATTTCCTATGTTATATGGGGTCGGCGTTATGGTCCTTTAATCTTCTCTTCCACAATCTTCTATCCAATGCCTCTTCTCTACTCCATCCATACTCTTCCAGATCTTCCGTCACTTTATCCTTCCATCTCAGCCGTGGTCTTCCCCTCTTCCTCTTACCCATTACCACCAGCCTATCCAATACCTTTCCCACATATTCCTCATTTCTCCGCTCCATATGCCCAAGCCATCTTAACCTATGTTCTTGATGACATAATGTTTATGACTATGTTCTTGACGATGTGATGTTGATGACTGTGTTCTTGATGATGTGACGTTGATGACTATGTTCTTGATGAAACGTGGTTCACTTTAACATGTAAAAAGCTCAAATACCTTAAAAATGCAACATAATCTTAAAAATGTATTTACATACCGTCATTATATTTATAATATTTACTGAATTATAAAATTCAATTTTGTTCCTGCTGTTAATGAAATTACCGTTCTCAAGTTGGATGATACGAGAATGTGTTACATTTGATGCACTAGTATGTTCTATGTAGTTATAGGAGTGGAGTTATATGGACCCATAATGCTTGAGTCCCCAATAAATTTGAAAATTCTACGTTGATATATGTTGTGACTTAGAGTCTCCAAACTTCCAATGCTTTTAAGAAGTTGGACAGATCATTTTCTAAATTTTCTTCCGGACAGATCATTTTTTAAATTTTCTCCTTCATTATCATTTGTATCCTGAATTTCACTCCCTGTTTCATGAGAATCCTTAAAGTCCGAAATTACTACATTTTTGACAATGGACTCAAATCTTGTTTCTTAAAATTCCTTTTATTGTTGACTAGAGAATTTTTGGATGTTATTCTGACTGTTTCTTTGGCACATAGGCATATCCTCGGGCTTTTTAATCACCTACAATTTAAATAAAATGGATAACCTCGTTTGCTTACCAGTTTTCAAATTGAAGATAAACAACACTATGTAGATTACGCAGACAGCAACGAAAAGTTAAGCAAAAATGAGTAGCTTTATCATAGAGCAAACTTGCCCGACTCGTTTGACCTTTTCTACAATTCTAAGAAATTGACGAATTTGTGTGAAATTTCTAAGAAATTGATGAATTTGTGTGAAAATTCCAAGAAATTGAAGAATTTGTGTGAAAATTCTAAGACATTGATGAATTTCTGTGAAAAGTTTTAGAAATTGCTGAATTTGTGCAAAAATTCTAAGAAATTGAGGAATTTGAATGAAATCGCTTCACGCTTGGTCTCGTAAAAAGGTGCATCATACGACTTGCAGGAGAAAGATAAGCCACTATATGAGGAAATGGACCACATCCTTATACAAGGCGTCCACAAAGTCTGACCCCGGGTCATTTATTCGGAAACGGTTGGGTAGATGGAAAAATCGGATTTCAGATTAACTTACTTTTCTGACTCTGATTGTGACAGTATCTAAACAAAATTTGTCACTTTTTCTTCTGGAGAAGCTAAATAAAATTCTACGCTAAAATATACAGATTATCTGGAAAAAAATTATCGAAAATAATAAAATTAAATCTTATTATTTAATCGTTATTAAACAAAAATAAAATGGTATTAAATTATAGGCCAGAAACGCAAGATTAGTAATAAAATAAACATGCGAGAAGTTGAAAGTAAGTTGCAAATATACGAATAATAACTTGGACCCTAAAATTTACATAAATAAAATATTTTGCGAAGGAAAAAAGTGAAATCTCTATTGTAGATGATTACGCTTTACTTTAGAACGTGTTCCTTTGAAATACCCAATATTCTTGTTTACCCAGACCTTTATCTATTCCTTAGCTAAGTCATTTGCAATGTTTCAATGACTAAAACTACATTTACCGTCTATTTCATAGAATGGAGTAGGCGTGTTTTATATGACTTTTAGCTACTTCAGCTATATTTCTACAGCAGTTGTCATACTTTTACTCTATTGTTTCAAAACAAATGTTCCGTTTTTATTATCCATGTTTGAAATATATTGGAAAAAATGGTCAATTGATCTCTTTTCATTTTTTCATTCATTTCATGATGACATGATATTTCAGCCTCATACAAATAATAGGTTTAACAGATGGGTTGATTCACATAAGTTGGAGGAATTGATATTTTCTGAAAACATTTTGTGTTATCTGTAAAAATCGATTTCTTTTTATATGCACGACATCTTGCTTTATGGAACAACAACATGCTTTAATGGAAGCAGATTTATAATTAAATAAATTTTAATTTATTACATATGGGCGTTCCTTGACATAGAATTACCTGGTATTATTCGGAAGAAAGCGCAAAACGATCTATCCAATACACACACTGATTATCCGAACCGAACGGAGCTAAAGGAAATACGGATAATCGAATATCCGGATATTTGAACTACCGATTAAAAGCATCAAAAATTTTATGAGTTATTCAATATGATATTCTTTTAATTTTCATAAACGTATAAGAAATAAGCGTTTTGCATGCTGTGAATTTGAAAAAGTTATTAGAGTTAGATATAGGACGTATATATGTGCACTCCGTCCGATTTTATCCAGGTTTAGGACTAGAAGACGGTTATGCAACTGGATCAAAACGTCCATGTATTTAAAAGTGTCTTTTTTATTTTCTAAATTATATTTATTTTTCAGTCCTCCCACCGTGCCCCCCCCCCCAACGATTAGAACACGAACTTAGAGAAATTACTCCACCCTGAAGTCTACCTTGGACTCAAAGTTTGGCAATTTTGTGGTCTAGGAGTCTAGCTATAATAAAGCCATCCCAAGCTATGGCACCGCAGACGGTGACTGAGGCTTCAATCACCAACTTTACAGTTCTTTCAACTGCCTGGGAATGACAGGGTATTTCAGAAGGCGGAATGTTGCGATATTCATCACCCTTTACAAGTTCCTCGAGTTCTTCATCAGTCCAGTTGAGTGTAAATGGAGGCTCAGACTCAGTGCAGTCACGCCAGTTGATCAGATTTATGTAGTCATCAAACTCAAAGTTAAGATTCGGGATTATGAATTTCCTGACGTTGTTTGCGTGGGTTGCAAATTTTCTGGTATGAAGAATACGGCTGACAGCCATCATACACTTTGAATGCCTAAAGCGTTTTTGTAATTCATAAGGTGAATTTTGATTGAAGTTAGTAGCGTTTTAAGGATTTTTGGAGGGATATACTTTACTACTTCAGATCTTATATTTGTTTTACGTTCCAAGGGCTATTAGTATTATATTTCCAAGGGAAGTTTTTTTGGTGTCAATCGCATCTACACTTGAGACTTAGTGCACTTTTTAGTACCTAATGTGGTTATTAAGATTCAGTAATTAAGGCACCGGAGCCTTAATTTGCCGTGAGTGACAACAATCTTAACGGCACCATATCTTAGCTATCATATACACTATATAATGTATAAGTGTTAATAAATGCCCCATCGCCAAATTAGGTTGTACGGGTTAACTTTTACGTAGAATGACTTAATTCTAAGGCGGGGCCGACTGAAATTTGGGCGCTAAATTTAAATAGCACGTGACCAAGAAATTCTTTCTCATAGCGAGTTAAATCCTTTTTATTCTGGAAGCGGGGAAACCATTGGGAACAAATTGGGACATTTGGACATAAGGGCGGACAAGTTGAAGGGCAGGGCGCTAATATGTACGGCAGGGCGTTGGGTCCCCTTAATATTTCGCTTTAGATTATATTATTATTATATATATATATTATTGTTACAGACAACACAAAGGAGCATGGAGAGGTGCATGCTTGGAATAACTAGGAGAGATCGGAAAAGGAACACTTGGGTGAGAGAGCAAACTAGAGTAGAGGACATCATTGTTAAAGTAAAAGGGCTGAAATGGCGATGGGCTGGGCATATTGCAAGAAGAACTGATCAACGATGGACAACAGAAATTCTGAACTGGATTCCAAGAGACCACCGAAGACCTAGAAAACGTCCTCAAACTAGATGGGTGGATGAAATAAGAAAACAGGTTGGGGTGACGTGGAAGCGAATTGCTCAGGATAGACTTGTGTGGAAAGCATTTGGAGAGACCTTCATCCAGCAGTGGATAGATAATGGTTGAATATGATGATGATGATGATATATATATATATATATATATATATATATATATATAGTGTTTAATCTAAAGCGAGGAATTGGAAGGGCCCAACGCCCTGCCGTACATATTAGCGCTCTGCCCTTCAACTTGTTCACCCTTGTGCCCATATGTCCCATCTAGCCCTCAGAAAATAACACATCATCCGTCCCCGATGATAATTCAAATTCCCACGTTAGAATCCAAAACGCGTGACGAAATTTGTTGATTTATAAAAATTCTGTACTCCAGCATTTCATTTCCGTAATAACACTGATGGTTTTGGCAAAACCAGATTGCTGACGAATATTTGTAAACAAAGCACTGTTGCCAGGTTTGCAGACTTTCAACCATGGACTACTCCGACAAACGTTAGCGGTTCCACCTATTTTTGAGATCAAATTTTTGTTAAAATCAATTTGTTTGTCTTTAAGCTCTAAACAAGGCACGTTTTACATCCCTATTTTGTAAAGCTTACTTGTCATCCCCAAAGCCGAATGTTTTGCAATGTTCTGCAACAAATCTTCGGCTGACCCAAAATGTTTTGCTGGAGATGTAGGCTATACATATATAACGATTATATATATAACGACATAAAACGATTCCACCCCACGATTGTTCTGCAGTGAATCTGTTTGTTCTGCGACATGCGTCGCACTTTTTTAAAATTCTGCTTTGGATCTTGTCATACAGTATAGGATATTTGAATAAATGAAATATTATAAGATATTGTTTAAAGAAATTATAGTTATATTAATCTAATTATTATTTTGTACGAAGTTGGGAATTTTTAATCTTGCCATCTGGCCACATTGCAGTTAGATTGCAACTCACGTGCACTTTTCCTCGCCTTTCGCATATACTTAACTCGGAACTAAACTAAAAAAAACCTCCAAAAAATGGTTACCTGCAAATGAAAACTAAAAAATGTAAAGAAAGCAGCAATAGGAACTATATAAAGGCGTTGCTTAAAGGAATTACTAGCACTAAAGCTGACTTAACCGCGGATATTCATCATGAGTGTCTGATTATTTAGAGCGCCAAAAAAATGGCCTTTTGCCTGGCCATGCGTCCTGCCCTAATTTTTTTCTAGATGCAACATTATACATATATATATATATTATTAATGATAAATTTATCATAATATATACACACATTCTAACAATCTCAATCTCTTTACAAAATACAAATGTTTTTACCTTTATTAAACGAAATATTGCTTAACATTTGCACACTTTCGTTATTATTGTGCGTTCGTGCAGACCTGACGCCTAATACCGTTAGCAGACGGGTTAGTCCATTGCAGTTTAGGGAAGGACGTCTTGCCGAAACTGGTTTTTCGCGCGGGAAAAACCAGTTCCTCCAAGACGGCCTTCCCTAAACTGCAATGGACTAACCTGTCTGTAAGATATTATTACCCTTCACAGGGATAACACAATTGCCAAATAATGGTCAACACAGAAAAGCCTCCGGGGCGAGATTTTTGTGAGTTTTTCGTGGGGGAATTTATTATACAATAATTTTTGCCACCCACGTATATTTAGCTCAAGCTAGAGCTTTTTCGTTTTTGGAGAAAAAGAGGCGCCGTCCTCATCCGGGACGATGACGGCGTTCGATGAAATATTTGTAGGTGTAAGTCTTAGGTTTAGCCCTCCCCATTTCTTGCGGTTTTGACGTATCCTTAGCCCTGCGGTGGCGCAGTGTGGTAACGCGTTCTCCTAGTGCGCCGCTAATCCGGGTTCGACTCCCAGCAGTGCAAAGAACGCTTACTCAGAGATCTCATAAAGATCGCACTGCTCACTGTAGTCCGGGGTTTGGTTCCCTAGGCCTTAAGAGGTTCGGATTCCTCGGAAAACAGTAGGTCCCGGCGCAGCATGACCATTGTAGTCTAGTTAACATTACACGACCCGATTAGAGCTTGCAAATACGTGTCCTGCTCATCTGTAGTGTTCAAGTTGTAGATTCGATTGAGGAAAACATCCTTGCTTCCACCAGGAAGGTAAAAACCTTTTCGCATTCACCTGCAAATGGAAATCAAAATATTCCGATTAGGTATGTTCATAGCCCAGGCGCCATTTAGTGGGGCTGAGGGCAATTGCCCCTTCCCCTTTAAAGATTTCCAAAGTTTTACGTTTTCACATATTTTTTTTAATTTTGATGTTTTTATATAGGTTGTTGCAACTGTTATTCCTCCCCAAAAAATCTCTGAAATGGTGCCCCTGGTTCATAGTGATCGTTAAAAAAAGATCGTTAAGAAAAAAAAATTTTTAAAAAAAAAGCTGTCTCCAGTTTTTCTGTCAGCATGATTTTCAGGAGCAAGGCCCTTTATTTCAGTTTTTTTAATAACCCCGTGTTTATACCGTTTAACGTTTCTGAAACCCTTTTTCTTTTTTTTTATTCTGGTTAACGTCACCCTCCGAACTGCTGGATTCACTCATTTTTAAAAATAAGTAAACAAAATGATAAATTGTGCGTATTGTCGCACAGCAAAACGATGTTTGTTTGTTTGGATTTTTTATGGCGCAAGAGCATCTGGGCTATACTGCGCCAGTAAAACGAGTACTACTAATCAGCAGAACCTGTAAAGGATAAGTGATAAGTGTGCAATAACTAATGTCTGATAACCCTGATTTGCGACTGCGCATTATCAAGAAATAAACACCACTCCTTCAAAGTCTTCAATTTGAGGGTTGGTTGTTCAATCATAGCACCTAATGTCTTCAATAAATTTCGAAAAGGTCTCATCTCGGTGAGATGAGGCCTTTTCGAAATTCGCCACGTGTTTCTCACCACTATTGAAATTAGATGTGAACCCTTCTCACTCATATAATTTCGGTCTATATGTGTACATGAAAACAAAGCGAAAAAGTCCATTTTGAAAAAAATCCGAGATGAGCTCTTTTCGAAATTTGCATTTCAATTATATGTTTAATTTTTTAAATGTATCATACCTTCATGGTAGTAATAGAAAAAAGTTTTCATAAATTGCTTAATAGTATTTATATATAATTTAACGGCCAGTACCGGATTTAGGGTAGGGGACGCCCTGGGCACAACGATGTTGGCGCCCCTTGGCGTAATTGAGGGGACTAACCATACCTAGAAAAATAATGGTTTCCCTAGAAAATTTCTGCTAAGCATTATGGTGTGGGATTTATCTTTCCTTAGAAAATGGGTAGTCCCCCATAGAGTTCGAAGTCAGTTACGCCCATGCCTCCCTCCCGTCGTACTAGCAGAAATAAATAAAATTTTGTCGTTCCGCCCCCTCAAATGCAACGAAAAATCGTGGAGGGATAGAAAAAGGCCTACATTTAATTTATGATTACTGTCCGTTCGCGAGAAGTTGGCATCCAGATTACGTTAGCTGAAGTAGCAGACGGGTTGTTCCATTGCAGTTTCGGCAAGGCGCCCTTCCCTCTACTGCAATGGAACAACCCGTCTGCTACTGGACGCCAACTTCTCGCGAACGGACAGTACTTAATGTGCATTATTATAAGATATAATAATGATATTTTTATAAATAAATTTAGTTTATTTGACGAAAATATTTTTTTTCGATGTTTAATGGGGGCAGCGCCGTTAGACTGATAATTTTTTCCAGAATGTCAAATGAAAACAAAAGGTGTGAAGGGGCGCTTTCTCGGACAGCGCGGATCGACGGAATCCTACGGTAAATAAATTGCAATTTTAAAAAAAAAATCGGCCCCTAGATATACGGCACCCTGGGCAAGTGCCAAATGTGTCCATTTATAAATTATAAATACGACCTTGTTAATAGCAACTTAATTTAAATAAAACGGGACTAAGTAGAAATCAAAAGTGCAGACTCTAATTTGAATAACAAGGGATAACGAAAGTAACCTTCTAAGTGTTCAATCGAATAAAACAGCAACTACTTTGAAATAGTGGTATTGCTCTTCGGCACCGCTCAAGAATTTCGGGTTTGACTCACGACGATCTAAGAAAGCAGTATTCTGTTTGCATACACCCCGTAACTCGTGGACTAATTCCCTAGAAAAAAAGATGTACAAATCTTTTAAGAAGCAGTAAGTCCCAGCGCAGAGTGATCTTATGCTATAAAGCAAAATAGAATGCAAAAAATAACATTGAATGATACTCCGTATTTTCTGATATTCATTGATGAAAGCATATCGAATCTACTATCGTGGAATGCTGTTCCGAAAGTAATTTCGAGTCTGAAATGAATAGTATCCAGGTGGGCTGTACAGAAGTAATCTGTGCAGAAAACAAATAACAACCGTACTACAATAAGGATGCTTCGATGCAAAAATTGGAATTGGAACATTATTTATTCAACTTTTCTTAGTAGATTCCGAGAAAATAATCCTTTTGGGGATGGTGAGCATCAAAAGAATAGTCTTCAGTAACTTCGGAATTTGAAGAGTTTTGCTTTATAAGCGCAATGCAGCATAACGCACTTAAATGTGACTATGCAAGAGCCGTATTTTACATCAGATTGGAAAATAACGCTTCGTAAAGCTGTAAGTTTGGTTAAATATTGTAAATAAATGTTGGAAGCTTAAAATTCAAAATTCAGTTTTAAGTAAATGCAATAGAAGTAACAGATGGCATTTTCTACATCTGCATCCACACGAAGCTATTCATTTGTTAGAAATGAGTTTATATCACTTTGTGGAATCACATTTCACATGTAAAACATCAGTATGCATAGAGAGTTAATTAGATGGTAATATAGTCTTAAGCGAATATTAGGCTTTTCGAATAAGATTAGAGTTTCTGTTATCTAAAG